>JASKDV010216678.1:0-10029 GCA_032466395.1 Aegires albopunctatus | reverse complement strand
GAGAGAGAGAGAGAGAGAGAGAGAGAGAGGGAGGGAGAGAGAGAGAGAGGGGGGGAGGGAGAGGGGGGGGTGAGAGAGGGAGAGGAACCCTGCGAGGAGAGGACTTCACTCTAGACTAGATATAGATCTAGAATCTAGTTGGGACGGTGTGTTGTTTACTTCTAGATTCTAGATCTAGATCTAGACTCCCTGTACAAGTTCTTCAACTTAGGACTCTAGCTAGATCCAGATCTAGATTTATCTTCTTCTCTGAGATAAGGTTTGAAAATTATATGTTTCATCCTTTCCCTCACAGCAACAATCACAATGCATCTCCTCTCAAGTCAAAGCCTAGTCTAGATCTAGCCCACTATGCTTATTTATACTTATAATTATAATGTAGAGATCTACTAGATTAGATGATTTAGTCAAGTAGAACAATAAAGAAATTCTTACACCTTTCTGGATCTTTGGGGAAGTGAAAAAATGACAAAGAAGGGTTCTTTTTACGGGGATTAGTGCAGTTTATGGCCGAACACCACTCCGAATTACAACGTGACTTTTTCATGATTTCTGCCATTTACATCAGGTGCTCATTTGCCTCTTGGGGGCGCTTCGGTCGCTTCGATAACGAAAATCAAGTCAACTGTCCCGTCTTATCTTAGAGTATACCGTCATTGGTATTACAAAAAATCTGTAAATAATCATTATACAAAAAACTCGTTCAGATCACACCAAATTACAGAATTACAAAAATTGTCAAAAGAATACAAATTCTGAGAATATAAATTTTGTTTGTAGTATCACTTTGTATAGACGATACATTTACATGTATCTTGCCAACATTTAAGATGTCAAAGTTTAGACATCCAGATCTCCATGTTGATCTAGATCTAGATTGATCTAGAATTCTTTAAAAAATTAGATATGGAACCTTCTTTGAAGAAAAAAAGAGCTTCATAACTTTGAGACAACTTTCATAATAACAAAATCATCTATCTAGATTCTATAATGTATTCATTTTAAAAAATTTCGAAATTCCTACCATGGCTACAAGGAAACATATTCTACAGAATTTTAGACTACAGAATCTTCATTATGTTGGAAGGTGGTAGAAAAAGGAAAGACCACCTTATATTACTATGACCAATATGGAAATTGTTGATGGATGGTTGAGATGCTCTTTAAGCAGTGTCCCTCAATAGCCTCTGTCCAACTGTGAATTTTAGCTGCGGGCTGGAGAGCTAGATCTAACAGTCATTAATACTGAATACTGTGAAAACGAACATTTCTCTTGAATTCAGTCACGTTTCAAATCAGAAATTGTGTTTTACACTTTGATAGTGGTCTTATATCCCCAGTGGATATGACTCGGAAAGGACCTCTGAACGGGCGCTGTAGCGGTCCCCGATGAGCACGAAAACGAATTTTGCATTCATTAATGCACGTGGGACAGATATCGTGGGTCGACAGTGTTGAGAGGACGTATGGGAGAGGTGGCTGAATACCTGGTTCCCAGCAATCTGGCAGCTGACCATGGTGTCGAATTGGTCGACACAAATTCACCGGGCACAAGGATTTTTTCTCTGAAAACAAGCGCTGCTGATGAAGTTCCAATGTCATTTTTGGGCACCGTTCGCAGGCCCAAAAGGACCCAGGGAGTTCATTTATCCAGTTTTGACTCTGGAGACGAGCTTTTAGTGACTGTTTCAAACAGCGGTGAAAACGTTCGACCATGCCGTTTATTTGAGGATGGTATGCGGTAGTTCAATGAAGCTTTGTTCCAAGACTATGTGCCAATTCTGTCCACAGAGCTGAAACTCTTATGTCTTATGACATTTCAACTGGGATTCCATATCGTTATATCCAACATTCAAGCAAACCTTTCGCACAGTCTTTTGCTGTCCACGGCGTACCACGAGTGGGTATTTAGGTTTGCCTGTGGGCAGTTGTTCTGGTGTCAGGTTACATTGTGGCAGTCTACATGAACTCATGGCTTTTTACTGCCAGGCTGGCTAGTGCTAATCTTCGTTTTCTTGGGTCAATGAACTGCCTCACTATTGTTTTATCATCGATAGCATGGACTTTTAGACTATTAATTATAGTTCATAGTGAAAGAGTTATATTTATGAAATGTGAAAACAGAAATCCATTACCTCAACTAGGTAAATAATTACAAAGGTTTAGAGAAGGGAGATTTTCACATGTATAACGGACTTATCAGTTGTAATTTCTGTTTTAGAAAACCTTAATTAACCACGATCTGGACCTTTGTCTATCAATTAAAAAACTTTCATCATACAACAGATATATGTCCGTAGCTTCTCACAAAGTTTCATTTTTCCTAACTAAAAATTACTCTATGGACGCCTAATTAAAAATAAACTTTTCCAATCAACCTAACGAGCCCCTTTTTTTCGTTTTCCGAGGTCAATGAACTGCCTTGCTATTGTTTTATCATCGATAGCATTGACTTTTAGACCAGTGTATTTCATAGTGAAAGAGTTATATTTATGAAATGTGAAAACAGAAATTCATTACCTCAACTGTGTAAATAATTACAAAGGTTTAGAGAAGGGAGATTTTCACCTGAACTACGGACTTATCAGTTGTAATTTTTGCTTTAGAAAACCTTAGTTAACATCGATCATCATTTGAGGAATTGTTAAAAGCACTCTAGGTTAGGAATAATAGGACCTATACCATTGAAAACTACGGAATCTCGCAATTTTAATGACACAATGATGTTATATAACGGTCCCAAGTCGTAATAACAATTATTGACTAAAATCAACAGAAAGTCGCTGATGGCTTTAATCTTTGACGGAAGAGATGTCGATCGTCTTTTGGACAACTGGTGGCCCAAAACGTCGAGACTGGACACCAAATACACATTTTTCTAATTTGATGGCTAGATCTTATTTTTGAAAACGGCTACAAACTAAGCGTATGTCCTCTTTATTCTGTCTCTCGTTCTGACTTATGATGAGGATATCATCTAAGTAGACGAAGGCACATGTAACACCTTGAAAAACCGTATCCATCAGGCGCTGGAATGCCTGAGCCGAATTCTTCAAACCGAATGACATTCGAAGATATTCAAATAGACCAAAAGGTGTGGTAATTGCAGTTTTTCCAATATCGTATGGGTGAACAGGAATTTTTTGATAACCATGAAGCAGGTCGAGTTTTGAAAAAATGTTTTTCACATCCAAATGTGAAGTGAAATCCTGTATGTGTGGAATAGGATACCTATCAGGTGTTGTCCTATCGTTTAGGCGTCGGTAATCTCTACATGGGGACCATGTGAAGTGGTGAAGCCCAAGCGCTGTTTGATCTACGGATAATGTCCATCTCCTCCAGTTGCTTGAACTCTTGATTGGCAAGCTCAAGCTTGTCAGGAGCAAGGCGCCTTGGTCGAGCGAAAACAGGTGGACCAGTAGTTGGGATGTGGTGGAAAACCCCATGTTGGACTCTTTCCGAAGAAAAGATTGGCCGTAGATATCAGGAAATTCATTCATAATGCGACGAAATGAAATAGATGCCAAATCTGTCATTGCTAGTTGAAGGCTAAAGAGCATGCAATGGACAAGTACGTGTCTGCTTCGATAAGACACTTTCGGCGCAAATCTACGTGCAAGTTGTTAGCATGCAGAAAGTCAGCTAGGAGTCAGTCCTAGGAGGGGTTGTTTAACATCAGCAATGATGAATTTCTTACTGTAGGCCTACTCTCTGTTTTGGAGCTGCAATGTTGTAGTGCGGGCACCATATGTTAGAATGGTAGACCCATTGGCTGCTTGGAGAGGAATTCCTGAAGTTCACGCACGTCTGTCGAGAAATGTTGCGGAGATAACCGACACCTGAGCCCCAGTATCCACAAGAAATCTACATCCTGATCTGTTGTCTGTGACGAACATGTGGCATTGGCGGACTAAGTCGTAAAAGCTACTGTTGGCCCAGTTAGGCGTTTCCTTGGTTCTTATTAAAACTGCATGGTTGAATGCATTTTTTTTGCTTGATTGCCAAACCGACAATGGTAATAACAAAAACCATCCGTTGAACCCGTAGGGCTATTTCGGTCTGCAGGTGGTGTTACATTCTGTCGCTGAGATCTTGTTTTCACCAAATGCATTGCGGGTTACACATATCTTGTAGCAATGTATAGTTGGTCAGCCTCAAGGGATAAGGCACGAGGATCATCCTCTCTGGCTGAGTTAGCAAGCGATGCTCGAATTTGATCGGGGAGCTGTGTAAAGAAAAGGTGTCAGAAGAGAAAACAGGGCTTGTGATCACCTAAAAGGACCAGCATTCTGTCCATTAGCTCTGTAGGTTTTTGATCGCCAAGGCCAGGCATGTTGAATAAGGCTTGCGCCCGTTCCTCTTCGGTTAAGAAAAAGGCAGACATAAGGAACGACTTCAATGTCTGATACTTGTCGTTCTCCAGCGGTGACACAAGATGGAGAGAGCCCGGATGGCAGTATCCGTGTCCAAGGAGGCGACAACATGATAATATCGGTTGTCATCTTGTGTGAAGCCGTATAGATGGAATTGTGCCTCGGCTTGGATAAACTAGGCAGCCGGGCTGCTTTTGCAAAATGTAGGCAGTTTAATGGCGACTATAGTGACATCCATATTCGCTTAAAAAGATAATATATGGATCTAGATATAATATTGAAGTAGATGTTTTAGCTCATATTAGAGCGTTGAAAAGTAATAACGATTACTTTTGTCGGTGGAGGAAATAAGCTTCACCGATGTTTATTAAACAACAAGAGAAAGACCCATTGTGTTCATTCAGCACGTCAAGTTGCGCATGCTCACTCATTCATCAATGCGAACAGTCGATTGTGTGCCACCACACACTCATTCAATGCGTACAGTAAATTGTGTACCGCCACAACAATAGATCTAGATTTTGTAGATCTGGGTCAGATTTAGACTATTGCGGATGACGGGTCAGGGCAAACTCTGACAAAGGAACTGTTATGCGCTCCTTCCCTCCGCTATCCTATGGGACGTCCTTGGGCAAGACCAAGTACCCATTAAGCCCCCCATGTCAGGGTTACGATGAAGCCACAGAAAGCAGGTGGTGGATGAATGCAAGGCAACTGACGCAGCGTCATTAATAGCGAAACACTCAAGATGGCCTGGCAAAGGATTTCAGCAAATGAGACAATGGCTGGGCATACAAGTTCTGTATGAACACTGCTCCTATAGCAAGCAATTGCAAACTACTAAAGGTAATTTTGCAAAGAATATCATGGTAATTCAATCCAGATGTTATACGGAAACAGTGATTAGGGTTCAGGATAGGTGGTACCAGACCATCATCATGCGACTTTCCTAAATCAATCCCAAAAGGCATTTGAATAAACCAAGAAATTTATGCACATGGAACTTGAGAAGTCTTTACCTAAAAGGAAAGTTTGAAAATGTAAAACTGGAGATGCAAAGGCAGAGGCGAGATGAACAGGTGCAGATACATTTACAAATTACATCAGTCGCATACAAGAGCACTGAAGGGATTTTGGCCAGTATCTGAGAGAATCATTGCTATAACCATATAGGGCAAACCCCTTGATACTATTCAAGTTTATGCCCCAACTATAGATAGTGATGAAACACAAATAGAGCAGTTCTACGATGAACTTGGCAACACACTGAAACAACTAAAATCATCAGACATAAAAATCATCATGGGTGATTTTAACGCATAAATAGGAAAAATCCGTGGATCACATAGTATTGGAGACATGAATGAACAGGGAGAATGACTTGAGGAATATTGTAAATGTAATGCGAACGACTTTGCTGTAATGACCACATGGTTTGAAAAGAAATGGACATGGCAGAGCCCTGACGATAGAATACGTTTTCAAATCGATTACATACTGATACAATCTCGTTTCTGGAACTCAGTCCTTTCACTCAGCTAAATCGATGCCCGCAGCTGATGCCTTTAATGTGCATGATGAGAGTGAAACTAAAGGCTTTTAAGAAATCAAAGAGCACCAAAGATCCAACTAGAACTACTAAAGACAGACACCAGCTAGAAAGAGAAATTTGCTGTCAGTATGAAAAATAACTTTTCAATTCTTGAAGCTTTTACCACTGCAGAAACCAAGTGGTTGCATCTGAAACTCTATACAGAGCGAGATAGTATTGGGTCTTCAGAGAAGAGAACCTCCTTCGAGCAGGTGTTTCGGCCTTAAATTTCTTACTCCTGGGAGGCCAATCCACACCAAGATCATGACTCTCAGGGCCCCAATACTGCCTTTTATTGACTTTTCCAAAGTTTTTATCGCTCCTGGGATTCAAACCCACACAAATGGATTCATCCTCTTATTGTTGCAGTGGATTTTCTATTCTCACTTGGGGAATTCTCTCCATCTATCCAATGTAAAAACACCAATCCTAATTAGAAATGTGACTGATTTGAAATGAAAACACTGTCTTTTCCATTTCCATGTCTAAACTATAAAACATAATTGATCACTTCATCATTGAACGCACTGATCACTTCATCATTGAACGCACTGTCTGAGTGTCACTCTAGGGCTAGATCTAAATCATACCTAGGCCTAAGTCCAAGCATTCACCAATATCCAAGTATATATCCTCAGAATAGACATAATATTGTATGGTTATATTGAGAGTAGATCTAAAGGTTCTAGAATCTATGTTATTATAACAATTTCCTTGCACTTCATTCTTCATCTCTTGGCCTACTAACAAATGAGGTGTATTATTGAAATAAGTAGATCTAGATTCTAGAATCTAGATATAGCCTTTAGCCCTAGGCCTAGGTTTCTAGATTTTAATCTATTGGTAAATATGGATGAATGAACTTTCACTATACATATTTAACAGGGAAATCAACATGGCCGATGAAATCTTATTCGAATTTCTTCATATGGAAATTGTTGCTCAGATCCATTGCACAGCCTCAAAAGATGAAAAGGTAAGTAAGAGAAATCATTCATTGGCTTTAAGTGCTGGCTCAATACTCATCTTTAAAGGTAAGGCTATATGATAAATGATCAAGTGGTAATGTTATTACATGTATTAAATTCAGTGCATAGGCACTCCTATAATAATAAATTTTTGTGTTTGTAATCCTATACGCAAAGAGCTTATTTTCTTGGAGATTGTGCACTAGGCCTTTTATAGTATAGTGAAACCCCCTTCATTAAAATTCATCGGTATATGGTGATGACTTCGAATTATCAGAGTTTGAATTAGACTTCACTCCAAGGAAAATAACTGGGTATACATTATTAGGCCAACTTTCAAAAATGGCTAGCCTTCGATCGATATTGCTTGACTTAGGCTACCTGGCTGGCAAAATTTTGACCACTTAGATTTTTTGGTTGCAAGGCTTGACGTTTATATTGTACTATATATACATGTAATAATAACAGTACATTTCTATAGCGCCTTTTATCTAGGTCTCAAGGCGCTTAAATAAAATTTAACATTAATAACATACAAATTATAGTACATCGTACACAGATATAATATACATCATTTAGTGAAGATTACTAGATTAAGAGGAGAAAGAGAAGTACATATTATTATAATATACATTGGAGACACCGTGTTTAACTCTTGGGCAAGGTTATTTACACGAATTGCCTACGTTTGCGGCGCTGTTCCTACGGCTGACGCTCGGTGATGGTAAATACCAAAAGACAAATTTTCCTTCGGGGATGAATAAAGTGGTATTATTTATTATTATGGTATTATTATTTATTATTTCATAGTGCATGAATAATTTAGTCTAGGTTATACAAATGTTAATAAAAAATCAACCTTTCATTACTATGACTAGGGCCCCAATTTGGAAATTGTTGATGGATGGTTGAGACGCTCTTTAACAGTCATTAATAATGTGAAAATTCAAATTGACTTCAAATTATCCAAATCAGGCCAATATTTCGAATTAATCAAGGTTTTTTTTAACAAGGAAAAGATTTTAAGGTAACTTTGAATTATGGGAGAACTGAAATTATTAGAGTTCAAACTTTGTTGACTCCACTGTACAGATCAAAATATAAAATATAAGTCTGATGAATGAACTAATTACATTTTTGAAAGAGAGGGTGGGTGTCATTAAAAAGTTTGTGTCTCTTAAATACTTTATTTCACAATGGATTTTGATCATATTTGGACCTCATTCAGTTCATTGAACTTAAAGAATATTTGTGGAAAATAAAAATTATCCTTTAACAGTAACAGGCATTATAACAAAAAAAGCATATCAAACTTTGATGGATTTTTGTCAGAACATTTCATGGAGCGACAAAAGATTGCGTGTTAAGAAAAATCAATATATTTGAAAGTTGAAAATAGGAGCTAATAAATCAAGTTATCTGGCAGTGGGTCTGATGAAGTATACCAGCCATAACTTTGATATTTCGAAAATCATTTATTTATCCAAGGCCAAGAGGTTACCGGGTCAACATGCTCTTCTTGGAACACAGTGGGGCAATAGCAACCAGCAAGCTTTTTGCTGTTTGTCTATGAGCTTTCGGTCGTCAAGCGTCATTATTTGAGATAGCTTTATTGCGCCAACAAACATGCACAGGCCAATTGGGTTCTCTTCCCATATTTTATCTTTTCCCGTTGCACATTAGATCTTAATTCAGATACAGGTTTTCAACCTTTGATAGTTCTGTTGGACAAAGAATGCAACATTGCACAGCTTGGAACAAAGAGTTAGCCTTGATGACAACAATGGTAGTTGATTCTAAGATAAAATTAATAGGGTTTGAGACAAAGGGGTCTTTAGACAAATAACATTTAAAGATAAGTTTTTGAAATAACCCCAAGAGACATATACAAGTACAAGATACTTATAAAGGAAAGAAATGGAAAAAAAATCTAGTAAGGCAGGAGGGAATGAACCTGCGATCTCTGCAACGGCACCAAACTGTCTCACACAAGTAGAGGTAGCAGTTTTTGACCCAATTGACCAATGTCTCTAAAGAGGTCGGAATCAATTAAGTCTATCAAACATTCTGAGTTATCAAGGAAAAAAGACAAATATTAAAACCTTAGCATATTCAACTCTCCAACCACTCTAACGTTATGCCTCTACCTAACCCAAGAAAAGCTCTTATTTGACGTGGCAGTAGCATTGCCTCAGCACGAAATGTGACAGATCAAAACACAGTGAATAATGTCACTTTATTAATGAATAATAAATCGGCGGTATAATATCCGAGCTTAGTTAAAACTTTAATCTTATTGGCTGAAATCTAACAATATCTTCCAATCAAAAGTACTTTCTTTAATCACACGAGATAAATAGAAATTTCTAGAGAAGCAAAGGTCTCTTGTCTAAAATGACGGGCTGCTGCACACCTTAATCTTGTCATGGGTATGCTAGGGGATAATTTCACTGCCTGCACACTTCTTGGTCTAACCAGATCATGTAATAGTATTTCTATGGTTTGCAAGCAGTATGGGAACTGAACAGTTTTAGCAAGGATAAGATTGAATTCTGTATTAGAAAAAGACCCAGTCTGATGTCTTATCCTGTGTTGTTTTCATAGACTAAGTGAATCTTGATTTTGATTGCAATCAATTGAAAGCATCATGTTCAAGAGGTTCCCCATCTTCTTTCCTTTCCCATAATTTGTTAGTCAAGGAAAAGATGTCTTGCCTCAATCTAAATAATTAATAAATCTTTAAAAACATAGTTTCCATTGTTTGCAGGTTCATTATGTTCAATGTTTTTATAACACAGAATTGATGGTTTTAGTTGGTCTTGTAATGTAATAGCAGAGACGATTCTATGTTAACGAGACAAGAAAGAAACGAGCCACCTTCATGACAACCTATGTTACACGCAGCGTATGCGAAGAGAGCTGGTCTATAAATATATTGCGGCGGTCAACATTACCATATGGCTCAGCTAGGCTTATTATTCTGCTTCTATGAGCCGACTCAAACTGACGACGGGTTATGATTTAGACTATTTTATTAGAGGCGGAGAATTATTTTGTAGAAGGAAAGAGGAAGAGAAGCACAGAGAGAGAAAGAGAG
>JASKDV010216677.1:0-19084 GCA_032466395.1 Aegires albopunctatus | reverse complement strand
AATAATAATAATAATAATAATAATAATAATAATAATAATAATAATAATAATGATAATAACAATAATAATAATAATAAAACTTTCACACAAAAAATTAACCTGAAAAGAAAAAATTTACATGCAGTAATGGAAAAACAAAAATTGGACTAAAAAAATAGCGTGCTTGAAAAAACAGATGGCAGTCTATTGATTTAAATAAATAAATAAAGTCTTTATTGTCCTCTAGGGCAATTGTCTTTTGGCTTCTCTCGAGAGAAGACCGAGAGAAGCCTAGCGTCTTCCGCAGAGCAGCACTGCCAGGGCAATTTGGGTAAATTATCTTGCCCAAGGATAATACTAGATGCTGAAGTGGAGTGCGAACTCAGAGCCTCTGTGTTATTGTGCAATGCCACTATCCACTCGGCCATTTAGCCCCCAGTACTCTTTTTACACCTGAGCGGGGGAGGAAAATGCGTGTAAGGAGACTTTCCCAAGGTCTCAATGTCGGACCTAGCATCAGCGGGAATCAAACTCACAACCTTTCGATTGAAAGCCGACCTTGCTTACCACTCGACTACAACGCCACACTAAAAACGATATCACTAAGGAAAACTAAATTATTACCAGAAACTCAATTTATGTTAAATGAAGAAAGACTAAAAACATCTTAAACTACCCTCTCTCATATAGCCTATAGAGGAAAGCGAGGTGATCTTGTTCAATCATATAAGAATAAGCTTATTCATAAAATTGATAACTTTAACCATAAATTAATTACTCTGTAACTTTTATCATGTAATGGGATAGATACACGTATAAGATATATCACAAGAAGTTTTACTTCTATAAGACAAAACTCTTTCATTTTGAGAACTGTGACAATTTGGAACAACTTGTCAAAAAAATACCCTAAGAACTCAGAAAGTATCATTAGTATCAATGCTTTTAAAAATGTTGTGTAGGGAGCTCCATGCAATGCAATTTGTCTAAGATAAAGTCCCCTTTTGTTTATATTAAATATATCCATTAACCAGGACCTTGAAAGATTATTAAGCCCTTATCGTGATATCATGTTGTATTGCTTCATATGAAGATCAAGAGAAAATATATCATATCTTCACGATACATGTATCACCATTATTGGCCTAGTGGTTAAGAAAGTTCAGACACGAGAAAACTCCAGCAGCTCTCATCACTGATGGCTGTTGGCTGAGTGACATAGCGGGATCAATTCTCGCTAGGTGCGAAATTTCTTGATTACCACAAGCTATTGGCGATGTGTCCTTATGTAAGACACTTTGTCCCACTTTCCTCACTCGATTCAGGTATGAATGAGTACCTGGCTGTTGAGACAGCACTGTCCGTGTCCGAATAATGGAATCGCGCCTAACTGGCTGCAAGTCTTGTTTTATGTGAAGCTGTTGGTCAGGGGAGTATAATAGTCATTGTAAAGCGCATTGAGCACGACATCCCTGTGGATTACATGTTAGCATCGTTATGTGTGAAGGTGGTCCATGGTTTTCTTTCATAACACCCCTGAACAACATTTGAAGAGGCTTGCTTTGCGCTGAATAGTGTCAGTGACTTTCCATACTCGTTCCATCTAGCAAGTACATACGTCCTTTGGATCATATAGTGAGTTTCCTTCTTTGTTGTTGATGCATAGTTGGTTTGGTCGGTTAAGCAGTAGTCGATTTTACCCTTTTGATTTGTTGAAATAGTTCTGTGGGTATGCGCTCTAAATAAGAACTACTTTTACTCTTCACCTTTTTGTTTGTAAATCTGTCATCAATTTCTATAAGTAAAGGCATCAATTTATCTTTGAAAATCATTGGACAGATTTTGACAGAATGTAACACCATAATTTTGAAGAAGTAGCCACATATATAGGGTATTGCATTGCTCAAGGAATGGGATCAGATTTTATCCAGAACAACACGTTCACACTTGAGTTGAGTGAGGTAAGTGGGATAAAGCGTCTTACCAAAGGACACATTGCCATTGACTTGCGAATATTGAGAAAATCTGTACCAAGCAGGATTTGTCCCAACATGTCACCCAGCCAATCAGTCTTTGAACTGTTTGTGATAATTTTGCTGGGATACTCTTGAGTTGGAACTATTTTAATAACTTGACCTCTGACATCCAAATCTACAATGTAGTTTCTTTTCTTTTCAGCCTGTGATCTTTTCTCATTTTTATGGCAATAGAAATAACGATGGATTTATGGCTCACATCTCTGTGATAAAGACAGACTCACAGTGTTAACATCAATAATTATCTCCCTGGCAGATCAGTTCTTTTGAGTTTTCAAATTCCAAAGGGATATTACATCACACAGTAAAACTAGTGTAATATGGTAAACAATCTTTTGCGGCCTTAAACAAGATCTCTTTTAATACCCATTGGGGTGAAGAAATCACAAAACGTTCATTAAAAATCTTCAAGGACAGAAGAGAAATAAATGATAGATCAAAAACAAACTCAAGAGATAAATTATAATATTATAAATCGCTTGTTGACACAGAAAGCATAAAGTTTAAAAAACAATAACTTGAATTTCAATAAAGACAAAATAACTTTATTACTACAGGTATGTTTATTGCAGGGAAAAGCAAAACCATATTTTACACACCTCAAAACAAACATTAAGAATAAGAATATGGTATATATAATTAAAAAATATCAAATTTAACATAAAATTATACAATACAAACAGTATTTCAAAAATCTTTTCTTCTAAACTTCTATTATCATCTCTTTCAAATTCATAAGGCATCATTCTTGGATTTACATTTCATTTCATACCGATAAAGTCCAACTTGGACAATACACAATTTACTGCTGGGTGCAAATACGCAAACATAAAATCTCAACATCACGTTATGAGAAATTTTGCTACATAAATAGTGAAAAAATTTCAATCTTGTTTAACACTCAATCTTGCCATTAAAATTAACAGTAACTGGATCAACATGAAATAGAATTTATTGATATATTTAGACTTAAACAGTATTTGTATTGCAAAATGAATATCATACTTATTTTTATGAGGAAAAATACTCATCTTAAACAGCAGCTTTTCTCACATTACCAAACTCTAGGCCTATTGGCTTTTGAAAAGCAATTCAGCTAAGTACAAAAATATTACAAAAAATATATAGATTGCAAAAATGCCAAAATGTTTACCCTTTGTTGAGTAAAAATAATTAATAATAACATTTTACTTTTACAGTGTCTTTTTTATGGATATGTTCATATAAAACACAGTAAAAACTATGTTACAAATATCAATGTAACATTGCTCATGAGTCGACATTACATATATTTTTCTCCCCCCCTTATTAATTACCAATAATTTATAGTGTCCATCATGATGTTTCATAAATTAACCCTAATCGTATGTCATGTTTTTTTGCTGTATTCGTACGAATGGGGTAACACAGGTACCCCATATTTCATATAGGGAAAAACAATCGTGATATTCCTCTTCATACGAATGGGGTAACTCAAGTACCCCATGTATCATATAGTGAAAAAATCATTATACCCCTATTCGAACGAATGGGGTACTCAAGGACCCCATGTTTCATAAAGAGAAAAAACAATACACATCCATATTTTTTTAATAGGGTGACTACGGTGTCACATCATTTGCAATAAATTTTGCATACCCGTTTAAAAGAATAATTTTGTGAAAAATACTGAAAATTTCAGAGAAAATTTTGCATTTGAAGCATTTCAAAACAAATAAAAACAACTTCGGGATACGGTACCAAAAGTACCCCACACGGACGATTAGGGTTAAAAAAAAAGTTTAAATGACATATTTTCCTCATAATAATACTATGAAGAATGCAGGTATTTCTAGCATATATTTTTTTTAAAAATTGGCAGTTACATTTAAAAGAAAATTAAAGTTATTACATACTAAATGGGGAGAGCATAAATGAATAGCAACAAACTTAATGCAGGATAAAGGCTTTTAAGTATTCTGTGGTAATAAAAGTAATTAATAAATAAAGAGATCTTGAGGATGAGTTAAAAAAATTCAAGCAGCAGTAACCTAGCAATGATAGTAACCTTCTAGTGAAGCAGATAAGCAAATACATATCAGAGCATGCATGCCTCATTCCATAAATAAATGTATCATCATTCAGAGAGAGTAATGCTTCTTGTGGTCAAAGTCAAAGGACTGCAGTTTGTGCTACCACAACTAGGAGTCAAGTGCTCCAATCAATTAAGCTTATACCATTATAGAAATGTGGATAATTTATACATCTAATGTATATAAAATAACGGTGGACAAATGGAATTAGAAAAACAAGGTCTAAATAATTCAACCATAATAAAAAGCATTAGCAGTAACTGAGATTAATGCTGGCTTTGCATTCAATGCAAATCAAACTTGATTAAATAAAACTTGAATAACAAATTGTATATACACATGTATGTAGCACATACATTGGAATATAAATAAATTAATGATATCTTTCACTTGACAAATAAAGGTATGTTATGATTCATTAAGGTGTGGGACGGGACCTAGGAATCTATTATTGACCTTAAAATCCATTTTTGGTTTTTAAGATTTTCAATAAGAATAATAATTTCTCTTGAAGATTCAGGTTGCTTTGAGTGGGTTGAAAGTAGAGATAATTTTTTTATAAATGAAAGTGTTCATCAATTTTGTATATATAAAAAAAAAAAAAGAACAAGATTGTCGAAAAATGACTGAACACAGCATTAAAACTGCAAAAGCCTTGAGTGCATAGTATCATCAACTATTAACTATGTCTACTCTTTTGCTACACACACATACCAAAGTTAAGGTCATTAGGACAGAGGGGAGAGAATGAGATAATACTATATCATTTCGTCCAACATAGTAGTGGGACTCTACTTTGTGACCTCGTCTTCTATTGGCCTATTGTGAAATACAACTCGATGATTGATAATTCGTTAGCACGGTGCAAGCTGTTCCCATGGTCATCTGTTTTATGTAAACATGGTCACATAGTGTTGTAATACATATTGCATATTTGTGTTACTTTTTGTTTCTCACTCAACAAATTATTATCACCACTCTTGAGGCCATAGGTCTTTAGGCTATGATTTGCTCCACAAGCACCTGGAGCCTATCTATGAAAGGCTGTCTTCTGACGAGCTTTTGAAGCATTGTAAATTGAAGGCCACACAGAGGCCCAACAATAGTTTTCACCAACCTATGTGATCCAGATGTAGCAAGGAGACATTCCACTCCTTGAACAAAGTGCAGTTTCCATTTATTATTACTACTTCATTGGTGATCCCGTCAGTCTAGCAGGCTGATACAATGTAAAGGAATTGCTTGGCTTTGGCCTAGGAAAGAAATGTTCTTGGATTGGGTAGAAAAGGGGAGAACAAATGACTCTTCAAGCACGAGCTCCAGGTTTTCCATTAAGCAAAGAAATAAGGAAAAAGAGAGCAGAGGCTCAGGTAAAACCCAAAGGGAGGCAGAGGAAGAGGAAGGAGGTCCATAATACTGAAGTGTCTCATCCAGTTTGTGAGGTGTTTCTCTGAATATTTTAATTATAATTTGTCTTCAATTGCATTTTCTCAAAATAACATTTTTTGTTCATTATTTTTTATCTACTTTTTTGGGTGGTAATGATAATTAAATCAAAATGCAAATTGTATCAGATGCATTTCCCCATATGAATAATAATTTTGTGGAAATTGAAGTTTTGCATAGTTTTTGATACTTATTTATACACTTTAAAAAAAAAAAAAAATCCATAAAAATAAAACTTACATATCAAACCAAAACCCTCTCTGGAGAAATTTAGATTTTGTATCTAGTAAGGTGTGTGTAAAGTTTGAATGATGTACATCAAAAAATGTGGAAACCTATTGTATTTGAATCTGTTGAAAACATGAGGGTAAAATCCAAGGTAAGTGGCTGGTGCCATAGCAATCAGAAGTGTAGGAAAAAAACAAACCCCTACATATTTAAACTCAGCTTTACATTCCCATTACCCTTGTATGTGACTCAAACTTATGAAATCAAAAGATAGATTTTGGTCTCAGGTCCCATCCCCCTCCTTATGTATGGTTATTTATCATACATATATCTATGCTGATCAATTCAGCATTAGCAAACTTAAAAAAGAATTTGCCATTAGCATCTATTTAATTCCTTCCCACCAAATACTGAAATTGAGAATATTGCAAAATACTGTGGTCATAATATATTCTCTCTATTTGTAGTGTTGAGCACATACAATGGAAGAAGTTAGATGAAGGTTGAGTGCAATGGAGATAAAATCAAGAGATTATCATTGAGACTAACAAGATGCTCCCCACTGAGATTCTGTGATGAATCAAGTCTACTATTAGAATTAAAAATAATGCCACTAACGAGTGATTCACTACCTTCTAATGAGCATGTATACACATATACAGTGTTCAACCCAATAAGATATTTTTATAATATTTTTCATGCAAAAATCAAATTGCAAGACAAGTCAGAAATGAGGACTTTCTGAAAAGAACAGAACAAAACCAATAGAAGAAGAAATTGGGCTTAGGTAGCAATGGATAGGTCATACGCTGAGGAAGCAAAGTAACAATATCACCAGACAATCATTAAAATGGAATCCATAAGGAGTGCAAAGAGAGGTAGACCGCAGGAGAAATGGAAAAGATATATTGGCAGAAAGATCAAAGAGATGGGGTTCATATGTTTAAGCTTGAAAAGATAGCCCAATAAAAATAAATGGAATTTGCTTGGGCATGGCCTATACTTGATGTGTTCAAGCTACTTGAGTAAAATGTAATAAAATGTATGATTCATACATAAAGATAAATGGCAAGAATCGTAAATGAACAATTGATGAAATGCCTGCCAGTGACTTGATTAGATTTAATACAACTTTGTCAAATTACCTGATGATGAGACAATTCTTGAAAGTAACAATGGAATCTCTAAAATATGAAATGCTATTGAAAAAATACATCTAAATTGATACAAAAATAAACAAAGGATACAAAATGAATCTCCATTCACTCATTGAAGTGGCAGCAGAGACCCAATTCATCATTTCATTCACTACATGAAAAACATTAAAAATAATTTGGTTCAAAATAGTGATTAGACAAAGTATAATAACCAGAAAAATCAAATTCTTTGTTAATTATTTGGAGATGAGAGGCTTATTTCCAAGATACACTTCTCTCTCAATTCCTGATTAATTGTAAATCCTAAGAAAATCCACCAATATTAATTTAGCAATCAGAAAATGTAAAATCTTTGGCAATTGTAAAATATATATTTAAAAACTGTTAAAAATTGAAAATCATACTATTAATCTGTTTTAGTTACTAAACCCAGTCAACCATGATTGATTATCTCAAGGTTTTAAATGTCAATTATCAACGCTAGAGTCTTTTTAATGCAGCCCTTTATATATGCTAAGAGTAAGTTCTACTTCAGAAACTGTTATGCATACCCCCCAAATAAAATCACCCCCAAAAAACAAAAAAACAAAAACAAACAACAAAACAAAACAAAAAACCTAAAAAAGTAAAATAAATAAATCTCAAAACAAACCCCATTTATCAAGAGATAGACTAATACAAGTAGTAACAAGTTGATATGATGTAATCATGGATTTTTGTTTGTTTTAGAGGGAGCTTGATGTTACTAATGTATAACACATTGAAAATCTCACTAACCAGTATGTTTTAAAAATGTAATATCAATAATAGAGACTAGTAATGCAATATCAAGTCAGAGATGGCATGCATGAAAAAAAAAATCCAGCAACAGTTGCACATATTGTAAGTAAAGGCACAGATAGTAATAGTATCATAATAAAAAGAGTGTGTTACATAAACAAATACATTTCAGGATATCAAAAATACCTCCTAATAAACTAATGAGGCAAAAAAGCATTATTTTTAATTTGACTAAGGCTTTGAAATGACACCTTAAAAAACCTTCTGACTCCGACCAAAATTTTAAAATAATACTATTTCTCTAATGTGAGAATCTCATTTGCATTAGATATACTATAGCTATCAATTGTCTTATTTTAATGTTTATATTTCAATTTTGACCACATTATGATGGCAAAAAATTCCATTCACCCCAGAGCAAACTCAACCTACTTTCACTTTATTTACGGTAATTTCATTGTCATGACGCTCAGTGGCTGTTTAAGCAAAACAGCAACACAATCAAAGTTGTTGATGGCTACACAGTCAGCGCAAGCTGATTGTTAATATCACAAGTCGATCATGGTCTGTAGCATTTTTGCGATGTTGACTAAGCTCATAGGCTTAGGGTTAGAAGGGCGGGACACTTAAGATCTATATTCCTAAATCTTTGGCAAAGTGTTTTTTGTTTTCAAAGGAAGATTGTTTTCACTAAGAAAGTCACTAGAATTTTATTTGGTTGAAAATGGTGAATGTAGAACTGAGATGTCACTTTTGGATAGATTTGCATTTGGGCATCTCTTGCTTCGAGTCCTTATAATTTTCAAATATTGTATATGTTTAATCATTAAAAGCAACTCTGCAAAGGGTCGGCTGGTAACATTAAATAAAATAATGAGGAAATAAAAAGATTGAATATGCACCGCTGAGCAAAAAAAAAGTACTATTTTAGAATATATTCATAGTCAGCTTGTTACGATATAGAGAATAAATGCAGGATATATCTTCTTAACAAACTTGTCAAATTATTATTATTATCATATATGCTAGCAGTCATTTTACAAGAAGACCTTAGCAAAATTCATTGCTAATAATCAAACATAAAAGGAAAGACTACATTATTTAAGATATAACTATCTTTTAAAAAACATAACATCTGACTTAAAAAGAACAACACCAAAACAAATCTCAATCAATAAACATAATGAGTAGTCTCAAAGAACCTCCTGCACATGATCTTTACTGTCGGAGAAGAGTTAAAAAAATTAGCAATATATATCTTGTTGGAATTATTAGTACAATGATGGCAGTAAGATGCTACTATAATGAATAGAAAACAAAATTATCACTGTTTTATGATTAAACATCATGAAAACTACCATCTATTGAGAGATTTTTGCATAAGACCAGGGAATGCTCGGCAATACATAGTTTTGAGGTGTGAAACATAACATTTCACAAAGCTCTCTTTGTCAATCTCTTTGGCAAAGGAGAAATTGGGATTCTAAATTAATTGTCATAGAAAAGGCCCTGCTTCGTTTGGCAGCTTTAACCTAATAAATAATGTGCTCTAACCTATACATAAAGTATGACAGGTAAATCTCTTCACTTTCTTTTGGTAAGCTGTAAAGGATTCTTTTTTTATGTTTGGTTATCAACCCCAAGCAGACCTGATTGGTAACTTTTTTTTATCAAATAAACACTGAATATCTGACCAATTTAAAGACCTGTCAAACAATGCTGGGCAAGCTGTATTAGGAAGAATAAACGTTTATGGAAAGATCCTCTGCAATATTATATTGTTTATTTCCTTAATGACAAACTTATCTCCAGTATTCTTACAATAGTTTCTGTCTTCACTGCTTTGTGGTGCAAAGTGTATTAGCGTACCAGTGGTCATCGATACAATTTGTCACGAACTTCGATATGAAGAATTAGTTAAAAATGATTGGGGGTGACAGAGACAGTTGGGAGTGAATAAGGCACATTCACTAAAAGGGCCACAACTACAAGAAAAAAAATAATGTTGTTATTCATCTCTATACCTTGTTCAAACAATTACAAATCAAAAACCTAAAAAGAAAGGGGAAATCAATTGGTGGTTCAATTTATTTGTTATTACTACTGACCACTTTCAAAAGCCATCAAAATGCAAATATATGCATTCAAACAACACATCAACATCATTTTAGGTTGATTATGGCTTCCTCTTCTTTAGCAACCCTCAGGTAAGTCCTCAAAACACATAACTTAAAAAGAAATTAATGATACTTAAAATTGGAGACCAAAAATATACACACTGGAGATAACAGGAAACAATGAAAAATATATTAATCAACACAATCCCCACAAGATCATATTTTATGTATTTTGGTCTAAGGGCAGGAAATAATGCATCCTTCGATACACCTGGGATTTCATCCTTAGTATAATAAGCCCTCAATATTTCATCTTTTTCAGCATAGCGTTCATAGAGCCAGTCTCTTAGGGCAGTTTCCTCCCTTGGAATGTCTTTTGCTCTGTAGGCCCGCCAGTGTAATAATGTGTCAGTCTTGGGGTTATACCCAATGCACATACCCAACATTCCTAGTGGTTTTCCTCCTTTGTACGCCAAAGTCAAATCTATGACCCATTTTACTGGGCGTAGGGGATCTGTTATTAAAATCAAAACAAAGGGAAAAATATATTTAAATTAATTTTAGGATAAATGGTTTGAGAAAATCTAATAAATATTTGTTTGGAAAATTGCTCTACATCCGAATTTATAATTATAGAAATAAATTCAAAAGTTACAAACAAAATGAATGCTAATAAAATATACACCCTCTGCTCTAAGAAAAACCAAAAAAACTTCTGTCCCCTGAAAATAGAAAAAACAAACCAAAACTAAAAAATAATAAATCCAAACAAAACAAAGCATAATCTTCCATCAATAACTGTGAATAAATTATTTGTCGTTGTAAAAACTTGAAAGTAAAAACAAACTTTAATCTTTCTAAATCATACTCATCATAAATAAAGTGCAGTATGTAATGTAATGACCTACGCAGATAACCACTATAATAATAAACCTGTCTTTATCATTATTACTACATATGACATCCAGTATTCTTGAAAAAAAAAAAAGCTGATTTCATATCTATTTACATAAACATTAGCCAGTCTAAAACTAATTTGATTTCCGTTCCATATCAATCAGATCAAAGTATGGATTGAATTTCAATATGTAACATGAACGTTATCTTATGAGATAGTTCCTTACCTTTTTGATCTAAATTTGAGGCTACCCTCTCATTATTATTTTCTCCGTCATCTGCTTGTTTAACCTCTTCATATGGTTCTCCTACAGTATCAAGAATGGTTTGAAGAGCCCCTAACCTTGGCAGAGTGGCATAGTCCAGAACTGGAAAGTTATATTTCTTTGCATATCTAGAACAAAATCAATGCAATGATTCGTTAAGAATATAATTATAGTATAAAAGAAAACCTTTTAGCCTCAAAATTGAAAAAATAAATAAATAAAAAAAGAAACAAGATATCTTTAAAAACATAATCTTACATTCACTCAAATTTACCTTATATACTTAAATGCTGTATTGCACACAACTATATTCTAATGAAAGCAATTATAAATTAATTCTTAATCTTCTTTTTATTAACTGTGAACATCGGGAGGCCAAAAAAAAAACCAAACCCAAAACAACCCATCTTGATATCATTTTCTTGATTAGAGAGTTACGCATAAATTGGATCTTGAATAATGATTAAATATTTGGATAGCCACGGTACTTACTGTTGGCTAGATTCAAGCCTTTTGTGTAAAAATCCACCCTCTGGGAAAACAACAATCCATTTGCGATCGTTATTTAAATAACTAGTTTTGAGATGTTCCTTAAGAAGGATAAGTTGGAGCTGCCGTGTTTCTTTTCCCTATATATGAGAGTAGATAAAAAGGTAGAAGATTGATAAAAGATCAAAGTTATTATAACTTCAAAGATAACTTTTTCAGCCATTTGACTACTTTATGCCAATAAATTGAATAAGTTGACATTCGAGACTATCAGTAATTACTGGATTAAAAAATAATTTTATAAACCATTTTACAAAAAAACAAAACAAAAAACTAGAATATCAATCAAAATACAATATAACAAGAAATGAAGTAAATATGTGTGGTGCTCTAGGAAAACCCGTCGTAAGACGCAGTTCACTGTTTTGAAAAAAAGCTGATTAAAGTCCAATTTTGGGTCTTACATGAAATTTAGATAAAGTCGCAATTACTTTTGTCAACCTTTTATTTTTATTCTGTGTGAATATTATGTTGAAAAAAACTACCCATAAATGCTTTATTTTGATGTTCAAAATACCTCATCTCAAGGCGATTATAAGTAAAGGTCAGCTCAAAATGGCCATTTTCTCAGTTTCTAAATCTTAATATCTACCATCTTGAGAAAGCCATTGCTCAAAAACTGATAGAGATATTGGCTTAAAATAAAAAGCAGAATGTTCAAAAAAGATAGCTGTTTAAAATTGAGTAAGAAAACTCAGTACTCTGAATTGGTCCAAATTTGGATTTTCCTGGAGCACCACAGAAGCATCAATAATTTGATCTTTGCCTTAATCTAATTAGGAAAAGCTGCATCAAATGATTAATTTTACTATATATGTCTTTTTTTCCCCTGCTTTTAAAAAAGAACCATTTTGTTCATCTGGTACAATAGAAAACTGTTAAACCAAAAAATATATGGTTTAACTGAAAAGAAATTAAAAATGCTTAATCTTTCTATAATAAAAATATTAATTATAACAGTACATTTCTATAGCGCCTTTTACCTAGGTCTCAAGGCGCTTAAATAAAACTTGACATCAATATCATTCATATTATAGTACATTGTACATAGATATAAATATAATATACATCATTTGGTGAAGATTACTAGATTAAGAGGAAAAAAAGAATACATATTATTATTATACACACAGAGCATGAATAATTTAGACTAGGTTATACAGATAACAAAGCTGAGACAGATTAATCTATATATTTTTGAAAATAATATGTTTTCAAATGTTTTTTTAAATGGTAACATTACACGCGAATCTCACATTAATGGTCCGATCTTTCCGAAACTTCTGTCGCCGTATTTTTTTTAATTTGGTGTTTGGAACTGTCAAAAATTTTGAATTTTGAGATCTTAAATTTCTTGAAGATGTGTATGGATTTGGTATTTCTCGAATGTACAAGGGACAAGAAGGGTCGAAAGAATTGTAACAAAAAAGAGAAACCTTCTTTGAATTCGATCCTTGCTTTAACTGGCAAGCAATGAAGCGATCTTACCATGTCTTTTGAGTTCATATTGAATCGTGATATTCCAAGAACAAGTCTTGCTGCATTTTTTTAACTCTTTGAAGTTTTTTAAGTCTTCCATCTGTGATACCCACAAGCAAAAAGTTACATAATCAAGCCGAGAAAGAATCAGGGATGATACCAGTGTCTTCAAAGAATCACGAGAGAGAAAGGATTTCATTGGTGAGATTTTTCTTAGTTCAAAGTTGATAACTTTTATCATGTGTTTTAGTTGAAAATCCATTGAATTGAAAGACAACTGTCAAGAAAAAAGCCCAAATTTTTCGCTTTTTCTGAGAATGGAACGGTGATATCTGCAATTGAGAAACTTGATGTTTCAATTTTCTTGACAAGTGATTCAGAGGAACAAATGAGCACCTCAGTTTTGTCGTCATTATTTTTGTTCATCCACAATTTAACACTGTGACAGCAGTTTCAGGGTTCTCGGTGAGGGCTGGAAGTTATGATGGTGCATTTCCTTTATAAAGCTGGAGGTCGTCAGCATACATATGAAAGTTTATGCAGAGCGATCTAATTATGTTAACCAGTGGCAAAATGTAAAGAGTATAAAGCACTGGACCAAGAACCTGACCCTGTGGAATGCCATACTTTAATGGTAGTTTGTCAGAGTATTTGTTGCCCATCAACACAGTCTGCATTCTTCCAGAAAAGTACGACTTAAACCAGTCTAAATGAAGTCACTCACGCAGAATATGGTGGTCTATTGTATCAAATGCGGCTGATAAGTTGAGTAGCGTAAGAAGAGAAACCTTGCCATTATCACATGAGGTCAATCAATCATTTACAATTCTTAATGCGCTCTCAGTGCTGTGATTCATTCGATACGCAGACTGGAAAGGTTCAATAAGATTGTTTGCTATGCAAATGCTCTTTTAACTGTTCAAGAACAACTTTATTCCAATATCTTCGAAATAAAAAAGAGATTCGACACAGGTCGGTATTTTTTCAAATTCTCTGGATCGAGATTATTTTTCTTCAGAAGCCGAATGACAATAACTAATTTGTGACAATCAGGAACTGTTCCGGTTTGCAATGATTGATTGATTATTTATATCAATTATAATTCCGACAAGTGAATTTAAACATTGAATCAAAAAGACTTGTGGGTACTTTATGTAATATTGTCATCAAACTCGTAATAAACTGAAAGCGTTGGGGGCCCTAATATGGCCAAACTGAAAACATTTTGATTTGAATGACTCTTTATAACCTAATAAAAGATGAAATGAAAGATTTAGGCCTACAACGCATTTAACCATGTACCACTATACTGTTAAATTAAGGGCTCAGCAATGGTGTTATTCTATACAATAAGATAAAGCACAGCCATGGCCCCCTTTACGCTCTCACTGTACCATCCTGCTCTAGTCTTATAACTAGGCTGTAGGCTGCAAAGTGTGGATGGCCGTGAAGCATGTGTGAAGCAATCCGCTAAGCATTACTGTATGTTGGCCATAGGAAGTAGGCCTACCTGAGAGTACACAGTATACTCTGTTCACCCACTGTACTTAATCCATTCCATCTGCATTGAGCATGGCATAGAGTAGCTAGCATAATAATTAGAAAGAAAATGATCCTTGATATATAGAAATACAAGATGTATCTTAAAAGCAAATGAAAGTATGTTGCACACTTCTCGGACTTCAAAATTAATGTTCTTAAAGAGATCGATAAAAAAAAAAAAAAAATGAGCAAAGCCTAAATCTATCGGAGGTTTGGTATCACTAGCTAAACGCTGCCTTCAATACTCAGCTAAGAGAAGATTTTGAGAAAGCCATGAATGAATCGTGTTTTCTTATTGCCAAAGAGAAAATGAAACTAAAATGTACATGTATTAGCTGGCAACTTTGTTTAAACTAAACTAAAATATGTGGGTTTCGGTTTTGACAGGTTTCTACTGCACTTTCAAATTTTCTGGAGACATATTTTGTCTTGCATGGAAAAAATAATTATAATGATACCTAAAAGAGATTGGTTATAATGATATGCATATTATAAATTCCAATTCAGGCATCTGAATATATATATCATCACTTTAACCCTTAACAAGTAAATATTGTACATAATTCAAATTAAGGGTTGGATTACAAGTGTTTTGCAGGAATGGAAAGCCATTTAAAAATAATACATGATTCTTACTAAAGTTTTACACTGTAATTTACAAGATGAAGGTACTTGTAAAACATAATGAAATAGCATTGACAAGAAATTAAAAATATCTTAATACTACCTTTAAATGAACTCTTTACAACACTCTAAAAAGGTGAAATATTAATTTTGATTTGAAAGATTTTCTATAATCAATGCACCAAGAGGTGACGAATTTAAAATGGTGTTGAATAAACAGCTATTTTGTAAATTACAGTTTAAAACCTTAGTAAGAATCATGTAGTACTTTTATATGAAAGACAATCTTGACATTTCAATATTTGAAACAAAGGGTGATATATTATCTTCTTTATTTACCTGATCAATAAAAAAGTCTTCTCTGAGTGCTGAGACTACACCAAAATTTGTGTACTTAAATAATTTGTACATTATCCACATAACTTTGCCTCCTGCCAATCCCTTGTTGTACAAAGCAAGCATAGTAATTGGAGTATCACCTGTTGACTGATGGTTGACAAGCAGCACTGCTTCCTCATCTTTGATCTGTTCAATATCTTCTCCGCATTCTAGAACTGTAACATATAAAAAAGAATATGTTATAAACAAGAGTGACAAAAATACCCAAAACCAATATGGTACAACTAAGAAATGATAATATCTGGTATCTTCTCGCTCAAAATTAATAAGAAAGCAAAACCAATGCTGGTGATTAAGATACAAAACACCAATTAAAGTGTATGCGTAAATTTAATCCCCATAAATATAATTAAAGAAATTTAGGTATTTACATAAATAATCAGCAATCATGTTCATTTTCTTCTTTACTATCACAATAAATTTAGTATAAAGAGATGCATGAGATGATAATAGAAGAAATAATTACCAACCTTTATAGCCACCAGAGTCAATCCAAGTTATCACTGAACATGACATCATGTGAAATAGTCTTGCTTCTATTCTCCAAAACAAGGATGGAGCAAAGAGTCGCAGAGGCACGAGAAGGGTCATATATACCAAGTAAGTGGGAAGTGTGTATATGTTACTCAGAAAGAAGTAGGTAAAACGTAATATATATCTCAAATATTGAAATAAAAGCTCCATCTTTCCTGGTAAGATTAAAAAAAATGTTTTTATAATGCTCTGCAATTTCAAAGGGGATCACCTGAAAAAGAAACAACAATACAAATGTGAATTATCGATGTCTCAAAGGTTGAAACACTCAAGACAGAGATGCATACTGAGAGGATGAGAAATTTTCAGAAGCAAGAATGGAATGATACAATCTAGATCAACTGTTGAACCCCAGAAAGCAAATCTATAGTTTTTGACATTCTCTTAGGTCCAAGACCTAAATTAAAGTGGATCCGAGATCTAGACCATAAAATATCCTGATGTCTCAGCTCCTACATTTGATTTTGATACTATATTGTCAAAGGTATCAGTTCATCAATACTGATTTATAAATACATGTATCTAATCTTATAAATATTGGCATTTCTTGGTGCTGTTGACATTGACATGAGTTGTTCTTTCATTACAGTGGACATGCTTACTTCGAATTTCTTGGGATACAATGTTGACTTAATCACTAGTCGGCTAGTCTTCGATCAATATTGCTAAGGCAAGGCTATCTGGCTGGCAGTATTTTTATTGCTCCTTTGCAAGGCTTGGTTTTAACTGATTTACTCTGCTATATATATTACTATTAACAAGTCAACCCTAAATTTTATTACTATGGCTAATGTCACAATTTGGGATGGAGTGAAATTGATGGATGGTTGAGGTGCTCTTTACCTTTCATTAATACAAATGAAGATTCAAATCTGTATTTCGTCCATATTGACGAGGAAGACTTTCTGTGTTGCTCATGCATATATACTTAGAGATACTAATGCAGGAAGTTGTACTATAAGACATGTAGGCCTATCAAAACTGTCCATCAGTAGCCTCCATGTAGGACATGATGTTCTTTTAATTAAATCCACTAGCCTATGTTGTGGGGGATTCCATGATAACTCAGAATCTTCCAAAGAGTTTCACGGTCAATGCTATCGAACGCTTTCTCGAAATGTAATCAATGAAGTTGACTACCAGGTCAAAGTTCCTCTATCTGCAATCTAGTCTAGAGATCAGTTCTTTCTGTTCATCTCTGAGTTTGGTGTTCATTGCTTCTTTCATTCCATCCCATATAATTCTACTGAAAACTTTCTCTGGAAATTTGCTGAGATCTTTCATTGTGAGTTTCACCAAGCAACCTTCTTTCCAAACTTTTAGAAAAGAGTTCTCCTCCCATATCTTGTTGAACAAGGGAAGTAGCATGTCAGCTGTCCACTCTAAAGCTTCTGGTGGGTTCTGGTCAGGTCCAGCTGCTTTTCCGGAGTTCAGTTTGTTGATAGCGTCTACAACATCTATTTCCTTTTTTGTGGGCATGTCAAAGTTGATTGGGAGGTCATATCCAGCCTAATCATTGCATGATTGTGAAACACCAAAATCCACATCACCACCAAAGCCATCACCTCAATTTCATTTGCGAAATTCTTTGAACGAGATGCCAAAACAGCTTCCATTAGTTTTAAAGGTTTGCTCAACAAGATGTTGAAGAGGTTTTCAGCAGCTCGTCCAACGTGATGATATATATAGGTTTGTAAGAAAAAATTGATTACGATAAACTCACAGAGGATTAGCCGATTTGAGCCAAGCACATCCCCTGGGACCAGCCACTTTAATCAATTTTCAAAGCACCATGTGAATACATGTATTATACTCTAATCACACCCTTGAGCGAGGACCCATTGGAGGGCAAGTCTGGTGCCAGCAGCCGCGGTAATTCCAGCAGAATTGAAAATTATATTTGCTTTTTACATTTTGAGCAATAGCTAGCTAAAAATTATAGCATATGAAATCATAGTCTTTATCACAGTAACCAAAGCTAGTTTTGGCTTGGTCCCCAATGTAGATCTCAGCAAACCTGCACTTCTTATTGTTCGTCTGAATATCACTGCTGTACGCATGTGCTGATCACCCTGTGTTGTAGATCTATATATAGATCTAGCTGCCAGACCAGAATTTCAAAAAAGGAGGAAATTTTCGCGTGTCTCGAAAACATTATAAAACAGTAGCCCTTATGATGTAAAGGATATAAAACATAAAATACCTTGTAAATAGCAATAATTCAAGGGCCAATAATAGAGAGCAACAATATTATATTTTTGATAGAATTCTATATTTTAGCTTTTAAAATAAAACAGATCATTAATATCTAAATCTAGATCTAGATCTATACTGGATATGGATCTATATAGATATCAAGATGATCTATTTATACACATATATGTAGATCTAGATCTAGATTCTAGATCTAGATCATAAATCTATTTTCTAAATTTCTTACATCCACCAGTCATGTCAAAACAAAGTTGTGTTACTATGAAAGGACCTGGCCTGGGATCTAGAAACTAGATCTAGATCTCTAGATCTAGCCTGTTTCTACTCGAATGTCATAAGCTGAAGGCGACCTCAATTTAAATCCACTTAAACGAGATCTAGATTTATCAAATGGAAGTAGATCTAGATCTAGATCTAGGTCTTCAGATTCGTTTGAGGGGTGGCCAAGATGATCTATTTTCTTCAAGTGGCTTTTTCGGGGTTTATCAAAGTCAAAGTCCAAGTGTCACCAAAATAAGTAAGTAGTCATTCATCATGAAAAAAACCCAAACAGAGATACGCTCACAGTCTCTCTCCCTCTTATCCACACCACAGAGTACACGTTCCCTGCCTGCCACCTATAAACTTCGGTATGTTTTTTTCTTAGTAAGAGAGAAGTTCTCAGAAAGGCTGTAAGAGAAAATAGGAAAGAGGGAGAAAGGGAGGAAAAGACAAACACACACACACACAGAGAGAGAGAGAGAGAGAGAGAGAGAGAGAGAGAGA
>JASKDV010216666.1:0-10030 GCA_032466395.1 Aegires albopunctatus | reverse complement strand
CTCTCTCTCTCTCTCTCTCTCTCTCTCTCTCTCTCTCTCTCTCTCTCTCTCTCTCTCTCTCTCTTTCTCTCCTTACAATAAGATAATAATTTGTGCCCGTAAAGACAAATACAGAGAGTAAAATTGGCATAAAACAAAACCAAAAGACCTAAACAAATACAAAGTCACTCATTCACTCGTCACTCGTCCCTTGTCACACGTCGTTGGGGTGCTGCAATGGAGCCATGCGCATCAGTACTGTTGTTGTCTGGTCTGTCCATTCTCTGATGTTCTCTCCATGACTTTTTATAGCGTCCTCTGCGACGCCCGCCCTCCTCTGTCTCCCACCCTCAAACACATATCTTGAGAGCATCCTGCAGGAGACGCTTAAGGATTTTCAAACATCATTATCCATAAGGAGGAAGACTGCAACCTCAGATTCGCAGATGACATAGACCTCAAGGGCGGAAGTGAAGATAAACTATATTTACATCACCGCAGAAAGCAGCGTCAGCATTTGGCATGGCAGTCCGCTCTGAGGAGAGCAAGATACTGGTGAATAGTGTTAATAATGATATAGTAACACCAAACAACATCTTAATGAATGGACATAAATTGGAGGAAATGGATAACTTCAATTATCTGGGGTCCACTCTGAGCAAAGCTGGCAAGTCATGGAAAGAAATCAAATCAAGAAATCAACATCAACAATGACAAAACTGAACTGTTTCTCCGGAAGAGCAGTACCAATCTTCACACAGTATAAAGTACTTTACATGAAAAATGGTTTCGAAGAGAAGAAGGGGGGAAAAAGAAAAAAAATTACATGCGCCGCCCGGGAATCGAACCCGGGTCGCAAGAATGGGAATCTTGCATGATACCACTACACCAGCGGCGCTGACAGTAGATGGGAAAAATTTATACTATTTACAGCTACAAAAACTTAAGAATTTTCGTGGTACATGTATTTGCTGTTTATTTTGTTACAATGAAGGTTTGATCGTCACAAGATATTTTGTGTGCTTTTTGCTTTCAGTGTTTGAATGGTTTAAGTTGACTTATTATTTATTTAGATCTATTTTATTTTGCTATCACAACTAATTCAGCCAGGGATTAATGTTTATGCTGTATTATTATCTTTGACCCTGAATTTTCTGAACTCACGGGAATATCACTGCGCAAATCGTATGCGCAGAGGATTGTAAACAAGGCATAGAATGTACACGCTGGCCAAGGCACCAAGTAAATTTGCAGTGTGTGCTCGCAGAGGTAAGTAGATCTCTTGAAATATTTCATATATAATCTATTTCCCTACTTATACCTTGTCCGATTTATAACCTTAACCGCAATTAGTAATTTTTCAAATTTTGCCTACTTCAGGGCCTCCCAGATCTATTGATTTTGAAAGTCACGAAGTCAAGGATAAATCATCAACAAAGGCCCGACAAAGTCCACCGGATAAATCCCCAGAGATGAGGTACGTGTATTAGAGTCTCTTCTTTTTACTCAAACCAATATGTTTATATTTCCTCCCCAATAATTGCATTTCAGACCCACAGCTGCCATGGGTGTTTCATCACTGCTATCAATCCCACGTGTCCTTTTTGACCCCTAACAGCTGGGACTCAGTCTTGTTCCAGATTAAGTAATACATGTACTCTTATGTCAACGTTAACGATTGGATAGATCTCAATGTAGAAGGCCTATTCTCTAGTTCTAGTGAACTAGCCTAAATAATGGGTTTCCTCTTTCAACCCGGTATTAGCAGATCTAAATGACTTGGAATCAGGAAACGACCGGTGTCTTTCTGTGACCTTTTCTAGCATTGATCTATATTAGATTAGAGATCTAGAGGCTAGATCTAGATTTAGAGATCTAGATCTAGATCTAGGATCTAGCTAAATCTAGATTCTCTTTCTGGTGTCATATTTGGGTGTCAAATGTTATAAATCAGTTATAGATCTCAATATGGATTTATTAAAAACTCTTCGCTATTCTACTGAGACATATTTTTTTTGAAATTTTAAATATATATAGATCTAGATCTAGATCTAGATTCTAGATCTAGATCTAGATTCTAGATCTAGATCTAGATCTAGATCTAAGAAATTTTATTCACAAACTTGTAGACTCTATTGGAAACTGGAAAATTAACATCTCAAAATCTTGTCTCCAACTTTTATTTTAGTAATCCAAGGCCTACATTCCAACAGAGACGTACTCTGAGCAGAAAGGCAGTACCCTCATCAAATAATCAAACAGAATCATATCTTGCCCCAAACCATGAAGAAATGACACGTTTATTGGTTGGACGTAAGTCAAGTACATGCAGCTAAAGAGAGCAGTCTACATCGGCTTCTGATTGGCTGTATTTAGTCACGTGTGTACAAATACCAAATTTGGAAGGCCGAGTCGAAATGTTACTATGCTATGACCTTACTCCAGGTCAGGCGTGGCAATTTTAAGTTGTGGGATGTACTAAATCTGGATCTAGTCGAAAATCCAGATGGTGCATTATTCATGACTACTACTTCTACTACTACTACTAGTACTACCTCTACTACTATTACTACTACCACCACCACCACCACCATGACTACTACTACTACTACTGAGTACTGTACTACATATGCACAGATAAGCCCACAAATAACAACCTGTTGCTGGTGTTGCGTCTTAGTCAAATTATAAATAGCAATCAAATTTGTGAAATTAACATAGATCTAGATCCACAACACTTCATAACTGGCTAGCTAACAGTGTGTGTGTGATGATAAGAAGAGACAAAAATAATAGCTAGAGATCTAGGGATTAGATCTAGATCTAGATCTGTTAATTTTACAAATTTGATTATGTATAATTTGATTAAGTCACACTAAAATATAAAAAACATGTCATGATAAGAAGTGTGATCGGTTTGATGATTGAACCAATTATTTAATTATGATCACGTGAGGGTCGGGCGCTGAGTTTACCGTCGTGTGCCTAATTGGCCTAAGAAATTTGTTATGTGTACACACGTGACTATATACAGCCAATCAGAAGCCGGTGTAGACAAATAGGTCGAATAATCATGTTTTTTGGAAAATGTAATATTTATTGATGGTGATCATGATTTATTCTTTTTTTTTAAGGCAGGGACGCCTTCTAAGGATGATTGTCTATATATGCAAAGAGGTAGCATATTTATCAGCACTACACCTTTGAATCATAGAAAAGTGTGTTATATAGCGCTTCTAGATAAAGACTCTATAATATGAACTAATTGAACAAATGTTATCTTAAACATCTACATGAGAATGAGAGGGCTCCAGGAGCTTTACCCCAGCATAGAGGAATAAATATGCATCTTGACAATTAACAGGATGAGAAGGTAGTCGTTTGCATGAAATGACATTCATGGGGAAAGTTGATGCAAAGTCAGTGAATTTGCATTTTAGCAGATGTAAGGACATTATATCTTTATCTTTTTATTTTTATGACTGTCTTGAAAGACAAGGATAATTGATAAATATTAATCCTTATTTCTTTACAGAATGGAAAAAAGTTGAGGAGGCCTTAAAGAGCAATAAAGGTAAGATTATGGCAATATTTCTTGCAAGTGAAAGGAAGATAAGTGCATAATGTTGCATTTTATTTTTATAAACTTAAAGTAGTAGGTAGAACAAATAGCCCCGCTTCACGGTTACGCTAAGCATGCATATTTATGATTGCAATATTTGGTCTTTTTCAAACAAATCCCCTTCCTCCCATCAGTGGAGGAGTAGCAGATTATTTAGCGTACCATTAGAAAAGGCCATTCATATAACGTTATGGGATGATAGTAAAACACTGTCTAGTGATAGCCTGAAACAAAGGAGAGCTTGAGGAACCCGAACATATGGCAATTTGCTGTCTTATTTTTCACAACCTCACTATATTTCCCTTGTGCCGTTGGTCAGTCACTTGAAAGCATCAACTGTCAGTGATTTTCTTGTTCTTACAATGCCAAATTCCTCAATATAAGTTTTATATAGAAGTTACTTAATATATCAAAGTTTTTAGGATAAATTGAAATTATCCTAAGCAGGAGTTATTTGAATAGAACCCATTTTCAATGAACGCCAGGCAAAAACACAGGCGCATGGGAGGAAGCCTTTGAAAGCTGAAGGCATTCGTAATTGCAGCCAACGCAGAAAACAAATTTGTTCCCTTTCAATTAATGCTAATGGGAGTTATTGTTTGAGTGACCCCCAAACCCCTTATTTATGTCAGCAATTTCTTTATTCCTGACATTGTAAGCTGGTTTTAGACTATTTTGTTTGTCAGCGCTTGAAAAGATCTTTAATTTGATGTAGCTCTATTCATTGATTTTCCATAGTCATGCAAAAATTTATAAAATTCGCTATTTATACCTCCCTTGCGCCATTGTGAAATTGTGCATTTTTATCACTTCATGTAATAGTTCATGTTTTGAAATTTAAGAATGCTGAGAGGTGTATTATTAAATTAGCCATGTCTAAAAATGGCATCTTGTAACATTTGGAAATACCCGGTATATGACAAAAAGTTCATCAGTTCAAATATTCATAACTTTGTTACTAATCAATATAGAGAGCAAAATTGGTATCAAAACATTTAGGATAACAAGATCTTTGTGATTTAAGGCATTTCTCCTTTCTATTGCTTAAAAAAAAAGAAAAAATGTTTTCCTACCTAATAGTGGTAAGGCCTTCTCAAATCAATGCATGTTTTTAATGTCAGAAATTTTTCATTCAGATGTTAGAATTTTTGTTAATTGAATTATTTTGCACTAAAATATTAAAATTTCTTGTTCATTGAATTATTTTTTGATTATCGGTTACAATGTTGTTAAATTATTTTCCACGATAAAAAGTTTGATGGACGATGAATATTTCTGTCTGGAATGAAACCAGATATGTCTCTATGATAAGAAAAAAATGAGCTGACTATTCTTAGAATTTAGGTGTAGTTTGTTGTAGTGTTGGGTAAGGAAAAGGTAGGAGGGAGTAAGCAATCTGTCAACAACAGGGAAGGAATCTGATTGATAGATCATCGCCCTAATGTTAGAGTAGTTCGTATAAGGCACCATTGTCATGTATGTACTCCCATTGAAGCCATCACCCATTAGTTAGCCATGCCTAGATCTGGGCTATAATCAAATGTATCCCTATGCACATTGTGATCCCAAACATATTCATACACCTGTGTGCATAATTGTGCATAGAGAAAGGGTTGCTGAAATTATTTTTAGTCTAGTTTCATTTTATTGTTTTTTAGTAAGTTTGACCAAATAAATGCAACAATGCTAAAATAGGCATGTGAAATTCTGTTGCAATTAGATAAAATAAGGCTAGAGGCTGTTGTAATTTAGGGATGTGATTATTATGAAGAAATTGGTTAGAAAATCAAGCAGTTCGGTGAATTGTGTACAATTCAATGATGACATTTCTATAAAGATTTGTATTGTTATTCTGTATACAGAACCATTATGGGAGACTTACAGGGAAAAGGAATGTGACAAAAGTTTGGATGGTAAGTCGTTTTTGAAAAATTATACATAATTCCTGAAGGTTTGAAAACAGCAAATGTGAAACCAGGCAAAAAGGCTGCTTTTAAAATACCTTAGATGTGCTTGACAATCATCATCTGGAGACAGACCTCCATCCTTGGGCTAACGGGTATTCTCTAAGAAGCAATGCTAGGCCCCCTCCTATTTTTGCTTTACATCAATGACATACTGCATATATGATCTCTTTAGCTAATCTGCCTCCCATAAGAAACATCGAGGAAATTGAGCAAATGCAAAACAGCGCATATAGGTTTGTCTGCAGTTTTTATAACAAAAGATATAAAGCATCACAGAAAAGATCAAATGAAACCAATGTTCCACCTAAAAAAGAGAAGAGCAAAACAAAAAGTGGACGTACTCCCAAAGCCCAGCAAGACTTAATCAGTTACAGACAAATGCAAGAAAATAGACCCTTACCATCTCCCACATTCAAGAATTACCCACATTTACATTCTATCTAGCCATTTGATTTTGGAATTTCTTTCATGAGCAATTAAGACGCCGATGTTAATGAACTCAAAACAAACTTAAATAGTTTGCATTTCAAGAAATAGGCTCTGACCTTGTCCATTCACATAGGCACTACACTATGTCATGATTGTCTCAACATTTTGGAGCTGCTGCATTCTATCAAATTGGATTAGATAATTGGTTAATCCATTATGGTTAACTAGGTTTTATGAACCATTAAAAGCAAACTAATCCAGAGCTAGGAGCAATGTTGGAATGGGATTTCTTGTGTTGTTGTCGGTTTGGGGAAGTGAAAAAGTCATTGTAAAACACTGAGAAGAGGCTGCGGTACCATGGCAATAAGCATGATATAAGTGCATTTTTATCCATTTAACTTGGGTCTAACAAGGTCTGGGCTGGACTTCCGATTTTGTTAAGACGAGTTGAAGCGCAATATATAGCCTCTTAACTCTCAGGGATTGTGATCACCGAATTGTCTGACCTACAATTGCTCGTTTTAGGGGATGAAGACTTGCCACGACCTCTCACTCTCCTATTTTGTCCATACCGAATAGGTACATGTCCTGGACCTGCTCTAGCTGAATTTGATCTGGGGGTGACCGGACCTCTGGCGGTATAACCGGTAAGAGGAGCAGAGCAAGCCCTTAGATGCAACGCGCAAACCGAGCTTGTGTGGATTTCTAAGCCGTTCACCAATTGCCCTCCAGCTATTGATTAAATAGTGCCCCCCCTGTTTGGGTGATGGCCTTTTTTGTTCTCTCTAGCTATTAATCTTATCTAATATGAACCCTCTGCGATTGGAGAGGAGAATGCAGCTAGCATTGCACATTGTTAGTGGATGTTGGGGTGTGTTGATCATCGCCATTATGGATGGTCCCACGGCACCTTCGAACAGACACCGCAAGACCCAGGACATGACAAGCCATTTGTACAAAGTAAATTCGACCATTGCCTACATGAGACAGCCTAACTGAAGAGCTGAAGCATCCCCGACAGTTGGTGACGGGGAATGGGCCATTGCTGATCCCTTCCTGGGTGTTGCCGTTATGATCTAGTAACACTTGTCAAGCCCACTCGCTCATGAATCGTGACATTCCATGAACCTCCTAAACAGGCTTTGAAAAATTAGCACTGACGCACCAGCAACAATACCATACAGTTTACATACATTCATCATACGGGCTCAGACCGACCCTGTGCGACAAGGCAGCTAAGGAATACTTAACCAAGAAAGGGGAGATGAGTCCTGTAACGCTAAATATTGATCAGGCTAATGTCAATGGCCTGACATCAGAAAGAAAATTTGAAATTTCAAATATGCTGAAGAATCACGATATTCATATAGCCATGTTGCAAGAAACCCCCCACCACAACAAGAAAGCAAATTGTCATATATCAGGATATACCAGCTACTCATGTAACTGCGAATATCGGTGCAGAGGAATCATCACTTACATCATCCAGATTGACATCCAAGGAACAGTATAAAACATAAGCACCGAAAAGATAAATGACATCCAAGACATAGACAGAGACATATGGTAGAATGGAGAAAGCTTCAATAACTGACATCCAAGACATAGACAGAGCCATATGGTTGAATGGAGAAAGCTTCAAATTGTACAATCTCTACAACCCTCCAGCAAATAAATGCTTCTTTTCTTATTTTAAGAAAATTATATTTACAAAGACCATCCTGGCAGGAGATTTTAATGGGCAATGTCCTCTCTGAGGATAAACACCAAGAAATGCAACATGACAAATTTTGAGATTCTCATTCCTCGACAAATTTAATACTGGTCCAAGATTCAGAATCTCTACCATTCTTACTAAAATGTTTCAACATGAACAACACAACTTTTAGAGGGCAAGAAGAACGTTCTACAACTTTAAGAAAGCCAACCGGAGCAAGTTCAGAGCACTGTCAGACTACTCTCTAAACCGAAATAGACGACAATAACCTAGGAATAGATGACTTTGCTCGTAAAGTCACCCTGAGTATTATTGAAGCATCAAATTCTGCGATTCCAAGAGGCAATCGAAACGACTACAAAACATTATCGAATGATGACATTGAGAAGGCCTAAAAGCAAAGAAGATCAGCTAGAAAAGAAGCCCAATTGAATCCAACGACCAAAAACAAAATAGCCTACAAGAAAGCGGAGGCACAAGTTAAACTGCGCATAAGAAAACACAAGAAAACAAAATAGGAAAACACTTGTGCTGATCTAGACATAATAAAAGACGGAAGTAAAGCATGGGGACTTAAATAACTTAGTAGGCAGAAAAAGAAAGAAAACCCTACACCAATAATCACAGATAATGGGATCGACCAAAGGGGATGAACAGAAAACCAACATTTTCAATAAAGACTACGCCTCTGTAAATAAATCAGTACCTAAAAATAACCTGGACAAAGCTCTCCTCAAAATCTTGAGAGGAAAGGAAAAAATCCCATATTGCAGGAGCTGCTATCTTTGAAGAACCTCTAACAATACAAGAACTTGATGATGCTCTCAGAAAGCTGAAAAATTGCTAAAAACCTGGACCAGATAAAATCCACAATGAGATGTTAGCTATTGTGGAAAACTAAATCTTCTCACACTGGACCACATCACAACTTCCAAAGATTTGAAAAACTGCATTAATAGCACCAATCCGGGAAAAGGGAAAATAACCGACTGATCCTAAGAATTTCCGGCCAATATCACTGTCATTCTGCCTTGGAGAGCTAGCTGAAAGAATGATGAATATAAGACTATACTGGTGGCTTGAGACAACCAAATCTCTTGATCAAGACCAAGCTGGCTCCAGAAAAGGTAAGAGAACTGAAGACCAGTTTTTTCGACTGACTCAACAAATTCAGAATGTGTTTCAAGATCAGAAGCACACTTCTGCTTTTTTCATTGAACTGCATCAAGCATATGACCGAGAGTGGATAAAAGGGCTCCTACTTAAAATGCTTCCTAACTGACAGATTAATTAAAACTCAAATCAACAATCAACCTCCTCAAAAGTTGTACACTTGTCCTCATTTTTATGAATGATCTATCATCCGCCAATCGACGTGGAGAAAGAACTCTTTACGGATGATCTTGTGTTCTGGCACTCTTCCAAATTCTTAAGATACATTGACAGACAGATTAATAGAAACAAGCTGAACTCCCGTTGCACGAACGGATTTTCATATGAATTAATTTGATAATAGGAATGTAAATCTAAATATTGTAAATAAGGAAGGGAGAAGACAGTAGTATGATGAAAAGGCGGGGAGAATGTTATAGCTAGCACTTGGGATCAGACCAACGCAACCTAAGAACACTATACCTTGGTTATGGAAGATCAGTCCTTGGCTACAACATAGCCCTACAAACCATGGGTAGTAATAGCACCAAGAAATCCCTCGACATGATTCAAAATGAGGCACTGCGATTTATTAATAATGGCATGCGTTCAACCCCAGTTTCTGCCTACGAAATTCATGCAAACATTGAACCACTAGAACCTCGAAGGAAAAAAAGCCTCTATCAAAATGAATGAGAGATACAGAAGACTGGAACCATCACATCCTAATAGAAAATTGGTTCAAAACTTGACAGAGAAGAGCAAAGCAAAAAGCAGTGTTTTATCGTGCAACACGGTATGCAGCTGATTACCATCTACCACAGAGAAGAGAAAATAGAACGCATCTCTTCAAATTACCCCCCCCCCCCTAATGTTAACATCAAGATGCCCATACTTTGACCAAAAGCAGAAAACACACTATACGCAGATTCCCCACAACTTACCAAGACGTGCAGACTCATCCTGTCAATAAAGCATAGAAGAGGTTTTGGGGTCGACAGCATTATCCAAAAGAGAAAAATATATGGTGCATTTTACCATTCAATGAAACGGTTAGCAGTGCATGCAATAGTAATAGTAACAGCATCAGTTGTAGTAGTAGTAGTAGTAGTAGTAGTAGTAGTAGTAGTAGTAGTAGTAGTAGTAGTAGTAGTAGTAGTAGTA
>JASKDV010216655.1:0-10030 GCA_032466395.1 Aegires albopunctatus | reverse complement strand
TAATTTCTATTCAATATATATATATATATAGAGAGAGCAAAATGGCTGAAGGGATGAGATATGAAAATATATGTAATAAGATAATACATGTAGGACATTGAAGTTGTCTAGATTATATGTCATCTGATCTCTCTGCTATAATCAAGGCCGGACTTAATGATAATTTGCAATCATGAATCATTGATTAATTTGCTTTGATTTTCGTTTATGTTTTAAATTTTCATCGATTTAGTTTCTTGTTAGCCGAATAGATACAATTGTAATTTGGTTTAGAAGCTAGCGTAAAGCATAATAAAATATCTGGCAATAGCATAGTAGCTCCGTAGCAGTAGAAAAAAAAATGGTTGTTATCGGTAAGCTGACGTGGGTACTTCTAGTATTCTTGCCTTGTACATCATGGCAAGAAGAAACTGAAGTTGAAGAAAAAAATCAGGATATAATGTCAGCACAAGTAGTGGTGAGTTTATTGACTTTTGCAGATAACATCTCTTGTTACAATATTTGTCACTTAGTCTAAGCGGTTAGATAAAAAATGTCATATGGGGCATGATGGAGTGCATGCACAAAAAGACCAGTGATGTCAACTGTACACAATCAATAAAAATCGTTACAGCTTTAAATATAGATCTAGAATCTATAAAATTGGTCACGAAATAGATGAATTAACTAAATTTCATGAAATCTGAGCCAATTTATTTTCTTATCACAGAAACGCTATTTTTCATTGGATTTTGGTGGGAGTTAAACCGTTTTCATTATAATAATATCATCAAAAGAAGTTCTATAGACATGTGAAAAATTCAACTCAACAAGTTTGGCTATTTTGTATTTGAAAGTTTCACAATCCACAAAGGAGTGAAATGACCTCTTCCCAAGCTTGGTTTTCGTATTTCCGTTTAATCCAGTTGCCCATCTCTCATTGGCAAAGGCAACAGCTAGATGTTAGGTCTGCACAAATCGCCTTGCTCGAAACCAGGGACGACCATGCTCAGGCATGACGAAACTTTATGTGATAACTGAATAAATTACAAAGCCAAGAGAATTACATGTACCCGTAAAAGTAAAAAAAAACGGCATTGTTTTTTTATTATGTCAAACTAGGTTTGTTAGTTTCAGCTCATCAAGACAAGGAAAATGATGCCAAAATCTACAAAATCAATTGACAAATAATGGAAATATGGAAATATTTAAAAAATCACAGTTCTTGTTAATTTCCTTCAATTTTTTTCTTATTCACAAAAACATATTTTCCGTCTGATTTTAGAGGGAATTAGATGATTATCATTGTTATTTTCTATAGAAGTTATATATAGACATAAGAATTCAACGCAACATGTTTGACAATAATGACAAAGGTGTGACTTCCATGATAAAGACTAGTTGGCAGACCTCACCAGTCCAGCGTAATCGCTGGCCAGACGTTACACTTCAAAGATATTAGTACCGACAATTCCAGTGCGGCGATTGGATGATCTAAATCTCATTAGTAATGATATATATATGCAAAAATTTCAGATCCACAATCCGGTCTGAAAATATCCAGCAGCTTCGCACCCCCCTCCCCCCCCCTTTATTTCTCTCTTTCTCTCCCTTTCACTCTCAAACTACGCTTAGACAGGACAGGAACATACTATCTTTGACTATTTGCAATACATTCCTTTCTTAACACACATACACACTCACTCACAAACACATATGCACCCACATCCTCTTTCCCATTCACACACACACATCAAGACAGGAACGCAGAAAATAAAATGGAGTCTTGCAGATAATGACACCGATCTAATCTGAGCAGTGATATTGATAGGTCTAAAAATGAAAAAAGCGTGAATTTATAACTCTTGTAGTTGATATTTCAAAGTATGATCGTGCACACCTTTAGATCAACATTTTTTGACACTTTTGCTATATTTTTAGTTTGCCGCATTTGGATTTGTATAGCTAGTACATGTTGGAAAGTTACTCTTATTGTTTATATGATTATCATTATTTATTGTTAATTTAGGCTTATGATGAAGATGAAATTATTAGAATTATATGACTTTTGAATGCTTTTAACAGACGCGATATAATTATGAATTATGGATAATTTCCTACGTACTATTATAACAGCTTAGCACATACCTTTCTGTATATATGTGGGGTATATAATTACTTTTTAAAATATTCTTTTCAGAGCTGCACAGGATGACAGTTGAACAGACTCCCTGAGGTGAAGAGATTCATCAACAGGGATCTTACTTTGTTGTATCCTTTTTCATTGCAGTTGTATTTTTATGAAATTTATTAGAAAGAGAACCCTTCCCTTCCTTTTATCAAAGAAAATGATTGAATACAGTCAGCCCCCTCTAATCCGGATCCCTGTGTAATGCGAATGATTTTATGGGAAAAATTTTTTTTCTTATTATTGCAACTAGGATAAAATGGGAATTCGAATCCGAACACCCATTTTTGGGGACGAATCGCTACTTAGAGGCTAAACTCTGACCAATTAAAAAAAGATCATGAAAAGTACAAATCTCTTGTTGCAAACCAATAACAAAGCCCAACCTACTCTTGGAACAACCCATTTACTCATAAAAATCCTTAATGTAGATTTTGTAACTCAGTAGATTATAAAATAACAACTTTTTGCCAAAAAAAATCATAACAGCACTTGTAATTCAGTAAATTAACAGTCTGCACAATAATCAATAATCATGTGGAAAAATGGCGGCCTCCGTGAATCTGTAACCGGAAGTGTTGATCTCCATTGCCTTTATATTAAATTTTTTTTTTTTTAATTGAGTGTGTGGTAAATTGATAACTGTTTCCCAAGGCCTGTAATAACTTACCACAAGCTTGTTTCATGAAATATATGATTAAAAATTGAACTTTTGTTTTGTACCTACCGGTAAATGTACCCATTGCTGAAATCTAGATGTATTCCCATCAGATAAAAAAACAAAATTATGGTCTTGTAAATAGAAACACTTTTTCACTCAGTCACAGTCTACTTACCTTGAGTCCTACAATTTTACGAAATATTTATAGCCTATTAGTTAGATAATTTACTTACCTTTCCAAAGATATCAAATTTATTGTGCTATCCCTAGAAATAATTGAATGGCAGGCAAAATAGTGAGGGTACCTTAAACTTGATCTATCATTTTTAAAATGGAGTCAAAATTGTTAACCAGAATTATGGGCCTTTAATTCCTAGTCTGCAGTACCTACTAAATATACAGTAGAACCCAGATATCTCGACGTCTATTAACTCGACTTTCGGCTTAAGTCGACTTGATTTGGAATTCCTAACTTTTTCTCTATACATTACTACGTCGACATCCGCTAAGTCAACATTTTCTCCCCCCTCTTTTCTTTTATGTCGACATGAACTGAAGTGCAAAGTGACATAAAATTCCTGAACTGATGGGCTGATATAGGCTGATCAAGAACTCCAATGCCAAGTCGAGTGCATTGCGAAAAGAAGAATGGAATCATGGTGACCCGGTTCCCTCTTCAGCCATGACCTCATCAAAGTATCAGTGGTCAGTGTCATCACATTCATGGAGAAATTCCCTGCTCGGCATATCTTTTGATGTAGGGACAGTATCACGACCGTCCCCCCTCGCTCATACACACAGAGACACACGTAAACACGCACTTACTCATTCTATTACGTTTACACAATTATGAGGATAAATTCCCTTGCTCCTCTTCCAACCTATTGCAATCCCTTATGTCGACTTTCTCTTTACTTGACATGATTTCAATAGTCCCAGCAATGTCGACTTGTGAGTTCTACTGTATGTAAATAAAAGTCAAGAAGCAAACAAATGTAAAATATTTAATTGATTAATAATTAATATTATATTTCCCGGATAATCAAGACAATTGTACATTCTACTAATGTTTTCCAATTACAAAGGTCCCATTGTAATTATGAAATAATTCAATTGACACTGATTTATTTGGCAAAGTGGATAGACATGATGCATGCGCTTAGAGAATGGCCTCAAATTAGTTACCATATATTTAACTTTAAATATTTGCTATTTTTGATTTTGCTACTAAACAAAATTTAAAATTGGTTCCAGTTTACATTACCTATTAAATTGAAGAACTTCCATCATTCCTTAACCTTGATTTAGTCATAATGTGGAGTTCAAGGCCAAGCCTGGATCCAGCCCTTTTCTTAGAATGCTTAATGCTGATAATGAAGAGGTAGAGGTAAGGAATCACCGATACGTTGCGTTATCTCCATTACTGTTTAGACTAAAAAATGGGGCAATGGCAGAGTGGTAAGAGCTATGATTTAAAAGAAAAGCAAAGTCACTCTTATTAAGCGCTCACGTTTACAGGGTAGCCATGGATTTTTTACAATGACTATTATACTCCCCTGAAAAATACAGAAGTATTATATTACATGATATTATGTATTGTATGAATGAATTAAAATGTCTTTATCCCTTTTTCATTAATGTTGATGTACATTGTAAAGCAACATCAAGAATTGGCAGTGACGCTGACATGCTTGCCTCTAATCCTGTTGTTATAGTCAACGCCTTAATATATTCTCTTTCAAACCCCATCCCTCCTCCTATACTCACACATTGGAAGTTTTAATTACAGACATGTGTCGCTACTAGGCCTAGTATTGGGCACTAGTTGTGTTGACTCATAATATAACATTGAAAATGTTACAGTTGTCGGATTCTGATTGTAATTCTTAACGTAATTGATTCTGATTGTAATTCTTAACGTAATTGATTCTGATTTTATAAACAATAATTTAGCTTTAAATTGAAATTCTGTCTGGACCATGCAATAAAGAATGTTATTTTATGTGTATATGTCTAAATTGGTATCTCTAGGTTCTGTAGATTTTTTAGAAAGTGTACCGTCAGCATAATTTCGGCCTTATTTTTATTATTATTATTCTTACCGTGCTAGAAAGGACCTGAAAGTTATGAAAGCTAATTGATGGTTGTAGGGAGAGAGAGAGAGATGCGCATGTGCAGTGCATAAATTTCAAACAGGACAGTTTATTGGATTCTAAACGTAATTCTAATAATTGATTTTGATTTTCTTAAAATAAGCAAAGCCTTAAATCAAAAATTTGGCGGAGCCATGGACTAAAGAATGTATTAATTTTAGGTACGTATGCCAAATACCGGGTATTGTGTATACAGATGAGGGGCTAAAGTTTTTCTTGATTGTGTCAACATAAATTCAACCTTTTTTAAAAATTTAATATTATTATCATTATTATTATTATTACTAGTTGACCCTTTGCAGCTTTGCTTGCAATAATTTAAAAGTTAAACAAACACAATGTTAGAAAAAGGCCTATCTCTCTCATACTCATACACTCATCTCACTCGGATACATCATGGAAAGTCAGATATCAATTATTATTATAAGAGAAAACAGAATTGGTAATCATTGGAAGTCCTCAAATAACAAAACAATCAGCTCCTATCAAACTTAAAATTAATGATCGTAACATTGAAAGTTCCATTTAAGCAAGAAATTTAGGCATCCTTTTTAATCATGATTTTTCCATGAAATTACAGATTGCTTTGCTTGGAAAGTCTTTAAACTTTCAAATAAGGAATATTAGCCACGTTCATCAGTACCTAATAAGTGATGCGACGTAAACATTAATAACATCCTTAGTCCTCTCAAAGTTTGATTTCTGTAAATCTCTCTCTATCTCTCGAAAGCATTGTTAATGTTAGCACGACTTCAACAGGTTCAGAATAATGTTGCAAGAGGTCAGATAGAAAAAAAGAGAACGCATATATCACAAGAGCTGACCAAAGACCGGATCACTAATAAAATTGCTGTCTTTAGTTTAAATCTACAAATAGAACCATCCCTCTTTATATATCCCAGTTTTTGAATCCCTGCTGCCCATCCCAAAATTTGTGATCGTCAGATAACAAATTAATATTTGACAAAAATTTTCCATCATACAAAAGATATGGCAGACTTTCTGTTTTATATGTTGACCCCTGTAATGTGTAATGATATGCCTAGAGTATAGAAATAAGAGAGGCAAAAAGTTTAAACCTTTTTAAATCCTAATTAAAATACCCCTTTAAAAGAACTTTCAATTAAATGTGTTAGCATACTAAATATTATTCTGGTTTCTGACACTCAAATTCAAGCATACCTTAAAAATTTGTTTTATAATAATATATTTCATTGTTATTTCGTAGAAGCACATAGAGAATAGAGCAATCATTGATTTTGTAGATTATTATTATTATTATTATTATTATTATTATATACTCTTGGTAATTTCAAACTTTCTTCTTTCCCAGATAATTAGTCTCAGCAGCTTGGACCAGGCCCAATGCAATGAACTCTTATTAAGTTATGGTTTTTTTAAGAAAGAGCATGTTGATACTGAAATCCCTGTAGAATATCAAAAAGGACCCTATAGGAAAAAAAGAGACACAAAGGAGGAAAAGAAGGAAGAGGAGGATGCAGATGTTGAGAAAAACGAGTTGTAGTGATAATGATACATTAAAGATATTATTTTTCTTTATTATTTTATTTATTCATTTTGTGTGATTGCAGATGAGTGTTTTATTGAGCAATGTTTAAAGTTTCTGACTTCCTTCATGCTAGACATGATGATGATCTCATCCCTTTATATTATATTATTGGTATTTTCCCATTTAGCTAAAAATGCAAGAAAGTTGTTAATGATAATGCCCTGATTACATTTGTTAATCTTATAGAAGGATCTATTCTAGCTTTAGATTTTTTAAATTCTTATTTGATCCTTTAAAATCTTACAAGGCATCTGGTAAACGGGATATTTAAAAGATGAGAGGAAAGAAATGAATTCAAATTAAATATCATGTATCATATTCTTAAAACGTTTATGGTCTCTGTCTATATTTTCTTTGTTTACTATTACATCTTGCTAATCTGGCAAAAATGTAAAAAAGTCTCTGTTATTCAATTTAGGTGATAAATAGGTTTCCCTTTTTAATTTTTTTTTATTATCTATAATTTCTAGACTTTTTTCCAATTTTAATGGCAAAATGTCAAGTTGCGTTTTATTTAACCTTGGCGTTGTAAAACTTAACGTTACTGACTGCCTGATGTCAAATGTTTTATTGTTAAGGGTTTTGAGAGGTGGATTTTAAATCTTAGTAGTCAGTTTTGTTTGCTTCTGGGGGACCAGACACGTGCTTATTGCATTTTTCCAATTAACTTACCTGATACGGTAGTCCCGAATTCTTCTACTAGTATTGTGATAAAAATGATGATAATAAGGAGATGAAAATAATGTCTATTATCCCAGTAGACATTTTGCCAATGGTCTGTAGTGGACATATGATGAAATTAGGTGGAATACATCATCAAGAAAATGCTGATATTTGTGCCATAGAACATGATGACTTAAAATTTATAAAAGAAATGCACTTAAGTAATATAGTCCAACTGATAAATACTATACATATAAAACATGTAGTTAGCTTTTTTTTCTTTCTCTTTTTATCTTTTTACATCGAGTCATAGATTCATAACTGGTTGACAGTCATTCCCTTAAATCGTACTTCATGTTTAATTGTGAAAAACATTAAGTGATGAATAAATTTATATTTCTATCCGTTACATTTTATGAATTCATGACAATGTTGTTTACAATAATTTACATTATCATTGTAAAGAATTGTTAAATCTTCAGGTAGGAAGATGAAATGCTGTTTATGATTGTTAAGAATAAATTTGACATTGTCTTTCTCAGGAATACATGGTTATTTGAAATGAGAAGTAATCCCTGGGGGAATTGTTTTAAATTAATATTAGTGTACAGTTGTTTTTGTATAAGATTTACTTCAGGTAGCAAAGTGGGTGATGGTTGTGACATTTGTCACAAATGATTCATCTGAAAGCATAATGTTTCTCAATATTAAGGTAACTTGTTTGCTATTACTAACTATGACAAGCATAACGCTAATAATAATAGTGATTAAATCCCAAGCTTATGTACTACATGAGTCATACTGGAATCCTCTGAAAACCTTCAATAGGCCAGCTGCTGCAAATAGTGGAAACCTCCTTTTTATAAATTTGGATTCCTTGGGAATGTGTGAAAGCTTTGAATTATCTGACTTTGAAAAACAAGAAAGATTATGAAGTGTATACCATTTTATTAGCATGATTAGAGTTGTACACTTTCTTATCAAGGAATTTTATTTCATCAATGAAGCCATGCTCTCAGAATTCCGGTTCAAATTCTTCTTATAAACTAGCAAACAAATTGCCAAAGATCTAGAATTATAATCAAGTACAACATTTACAAGAGGTGCAATATTATGAACAAGGGTGATGCTGGTCTATGCCATTGGCAGTGACACTGGTTTGTTGCTAGTCGGACTCCCCCCCCCCCCCCCCCCAATATTCTATACCAATAATACCATAAATAGTGCATGATGTACGCCGTTAAAGGTAATCGTAGGATGGCAATGTGAATGCAGTCGGCACGGGCTGTATGCATCTTAAATAAAATTCAAAATTGAATTTCAATAAAATCGCTGTATTGAGGCAGTTGACCGGTAATTAATTTTATTTATCAGAAAGTAAAAGAGAAACGAAAAACCCCACTCTTTGCAAATTTCGTACACATAACGAGAAAGTAAAATTTGAATTATCAGACTTGTGTTTTAGCTGTACTAGAAACTCTTTCTTTTCTTATTGATCTTGGAGCTCTATAGCAGCAACAGATTGGTTCTCTTGATATTGATAGTCTTCATATAATATACACATCGTTTGAAACCATTAAATATATTTGAGTATGTGACATCTAAGTGGTTATCTCAACTAAAGGGATTGTAATGTTGATATTATAAATAAATTTGATTTTGTAACTAATTAAGATTGATAAGTAAAGCATAATTTTGTTATTTCAATATTTACTACTGTTAAGATTATCCTTTCTCCAGTGCAATCTATTCTCTGTTAAATCCACCAGCCAAATTGAATTAATTTATCATTTATTTAATTTTTTGATTTCTTTATTTACTACAACAATTTTGATGACAGCAATAAATAAGTGAGAGAGGGAGCGTGAAATGAATTTGACATTTCAAAAATTAAATATTTATAAAGTACCGGTACTTATAGTTATAGAAATTAATTTTCATTTTTCTGCTTATTTATTCATCTACTGCTTTATCCATTTTCCTTAAGATGCCTGACTGACAGTCATATTACCCAAACCTCTTTATTTGTGACAATGCAATAGATATTTCTACTACAATTGACATGTATGTCTGATCTACCCAAATAGACAAACAAGTGATGTGAAAAGTAACAATGAAGACCAGGTTTGTGGCCAATGACGCTTTGAACTGAAATAGTTTACTGAAGGTTCTTAGTTGATAACTTACCATACCCGTCTTTGATTGTTTCTCTTCTCTCCTGTTTGTCTCTTTGATAGTATTTTTTAAATTAATTTCACATATGTACATGTATTTCTATTTTGAACTTAACTTTAACATCCACATCTTAATTGTCATACACATGTATTTCGCTTTTATGTATTATCTAATGAGAAAAGGAAAAAGAATTTAATTTTGGTGTAAGGTGCTATTTTTATGTAATAAAACATTACAATTACAACATTGAAAATTAACCTTGTGTCAATACATATATTTAAATTTTATTGGTCTGTATGATGATTAATGAATCCTTTGATGTTAAAATGAATGTTTAAATTTAACCGGCAAAATTGAAAAGGGTCACTTACACAGTCTGGTCACAATAGTACAATAATGCCACCTTTGTAATTGGGACGAAATTTTGGGGAAAGGAATTTATAAATAGGAAGGATCCCTAGCTGATTTGGACGATTTGGTGGATAAATAATGCGTTCATCATCCTTAAAAATTATTTCTTCACTATTTCCTCGCCCTAATGCCATTGGAATCGCAATGTCGGTAGTAGTGTTCAGCGCCGAACGGCAGCAGTTTACTTGCTCTTCAATTTTTATTAAATTCTTGTGGCATTCTGTGGATAT
>JASKDV010216644.1:0-10030 GCA_032466395.1 Aegires albopunctatus | reverse complement strand
TGTTATAATTCTTTGATTATTGTTCCTTCCTTTTCACAAAATGTTATAATTCTTTGATTATTGTTCCTTCCTTTTCACAAAATGTTATAATTCTTTGATTATTGTTCCTTCCTTTTCAGATCCAAGACCCCTGAGCCTGTCCCAGTAATAAAGCGTTATCGTCGAGAAAGTTTGTCGTCAAATTCTAGTTTAAGTGGTATGGAATCTGATGATGGTGATATCTCAAATCAGTCTTCAACACTTGGTAAAGATAAAACGTCGTCATTAGATACTTCAAGGTGAGTTTTTTCATAATCACGTTTTGCAATCATCTTTCAATTGAATTTTTTTCTGGGTTTATGGTTATTTTTATTTATATATAAAAATTGACTTTCTCTCTTATTCGTTCACATCATTTATAAGCAAGATCTTTTCCTACTATCTTTTTGCTCGTTCTAAACTTTCAGACGTTTAACTTCTTTTATAGTTTATTTAGTGAGATATTGCTTTTCTTGTATAAGTACATTGTTTCAATATAAAAATCTATCTTAAAATATTGAAGTAATCATTATGTACAGCAATTGTGTTCTGTGATTGGGAAAGAAAAGATAAAATTTGTTCCAACCGTGAAATGCTTCCTAAATGTCTTATCACAAATATGTCACGACTTCACAATGACAAAAGGTAAATTCTCAAGGCAGAGATATGTTGTTTAGTCTTAACCTGGAACATCGTCTGTTGGCACAAGGTAAAGAAAGGTATTGGATGAATCATTTTGATTTCAAGTCCATTTTAATTTTTTTGGTGTGTATACTAAAACTATATTTTGAATTATTAACATTGATATGAAAGTTTAATTATATCAATGTGTACGCTCTTTGAAAACATTGATTTTTGAAGCCTTCCATATAGTTCTGGGCACTTAAATCACAAATCAATTTCGGGTTTTCTTAAAGGAGATAAATATCTTATAGGCTAGATTAGAATGTAAGAAAAAAGTGACGATCTCAAAATTTACTTTTTGTTTTAAAGAAAGCATTTGGATGTCATTTATAATTAAAATAATGCCATCTATAGCTTGACATGTTGACTACAGATAATTGAATTCATCACATCCAAATCTTTCCACTTCATTTTTGTAACCTTCAGGACCACATAATTTGATCTTCACTCGATTTCACTTGATTATACGATCATATTCATCATATGTTATGTCTTTAACATTAGCTAGGAATCTTGAGTCAAATGGATAGTAGAAATTTGGATTGCAATTGACAGATGGGAATGGGAAGGCCAGGGGTATTTGTTTTTTTGTTTTTTTTCCTTACCCAAACATTTTTATTGGCAATTTTCATTGTTCATCATGGGGTATGTGGAGGGATAGGGGAGGTGATAGGTTGTTGATTAGAACGTTGAATGCTCGTGTCTCATTGGCATTCTGTTACTGTTTTTCTTTCAGATTGTACTCAGCCTCTGGTGGTAATATTAGCAGCAAAACTTTAACTCAAGTCAGTAAGAGCCTTTTACTTGGATAAACTGTCCTTAATTCATGAATCAGTTTTATTGCTTTGTCATTTGCTCTTGTCAAAGGCAAGCAATGATTTTAAGCAATGATTTTATTGATAAGAGTATTTTTAAACATTTCTCTTTTAGTGATATTTATTTTATTTTTTGCATTTCGACATCTAAGATGACCCATGAACAAGTTTCATTCGCTTAAAAAATAATGTTCTTGTGAGGGAAGAAAGTAACTCCAGGCTAATGATTAGAAAGACCACTGTCTCTATTATGTCCTGTGGTCTACACTTTTTGATTATTTCATTTTAGTTTATTTTATACTTTCTAATTTCTCATAAGAAGAAGTAATTTAAAATACAGTTCTGACATTTTGATGCCTTTAGAATAAGACAAAATCAATGTAATGAAATTTATTTATTTACCAAAACAAATTGCAAAGCTGATTATTCAATTCAAATCAATCCTCATTTGATGGGAGCAAAAATGCATATAAATTTCTTAGTTGTTATTGTGAGAGACATAAACAAAATTTTGCCATCACCACTGTCAAGAGTCTAAAATGTCTTCAACTTATTCAAAATCTAGTTGTAAGAATATATACAGTTGTTATGAACACAACATTTTATCTTAATGTTTAAAAGGAAAATAGCTCAAAGATTATGGAGTAAGAAGCCAAGTAAACAATTTCCTCTTTTCCTCTTTTCCTCTTTCATGCTTAGCAACCTCAATTGTTGTTTTTTTTTTTAAGCTGAAATAATATCAAAATTTTGAGAGAAAAAAGTTTAATAAGAATCTATTGGTAAAGGCTATTAATGTTAAAGGTTTGACCCTCATGTGGAAAAAAAAAAGAGAGGATTCCAGTATAATAGAGAGTGGAAGCTTCATATTCAAAGCTTTTAAAACTTGTCACAGACTTAATATCATTCTTTCTAATCTAATATTCACTGATTGTCTCCCTACTTTTCTGATACAGAGACCCAAAGAAACTCCCCAGGAAAGGCTTAAAAGAAGGATGCAAGCCCAAATTAATAAGCAGTGTGAGTATTTTGTGGTGCTCTCATCTAAGTGCCTAATGTTAAAAAGCTTATTCATTTTTTCTTCTCTAATCACTTTACTAATATAGTACTTTTAGTGGTATATTTTTTTTATTAACTTTAACTTTGGATGTCCTTGAATACATGGGAATATTTATTGTATGAAGTACAGTGCAGCCCACATATATTGACATCCTGCATATGTCAACTACAGTTCAGTCCCATTTTTTTCCTTTTATATCATTGGTAAAGAAAAACTCCATTCATTGATGTTCTTATATCGACATGCCCATTGTGTTGGTGAAGACATTCTGATGCAAATAAACAACATAAATTCCTGCCGATAGCCAATAAATTTCATAAATGGAAATGCATGCTTTTCTAACAGTGATATCAATCTCCTAGACCCGTGTAGGTCGATGAAATCTTATGCTCTCTGACCCTTAACATGGCCCTGATTAAGGCAATAATAGATCCATATATTGACATTGTTTTGTCGTCTTTTTTGTCAGTGTCCTTCCCCTTTTTTCTATTATCTATTAGTTGATCGACAACCCGCTTATATCGAAAGATATCGGCAGTCCCAGCAATGTTGATATAAGCAGGTTGCACTGTACAATTTTAATATATTATTATCAAGAAATTTTTATATTCTATTTGATCATGAAGCAATATTTACATGTTTATCTCATTTCATGCATTGCTAGAATAAATAACACCATGCTAAAGAAGAAAGAAAAAAATGTGGATTAAAAATCTTTTTAGATATCAAATATTTTTCTTTCTTTTTTTCATACTCCTTTCTGCAAGAAATGCCTGAAATGCAACACTTTCCTAAAAATGATCTTACTCAAAGGAGACAGTTATTATATTTCAAATTTACCATTATGATATTTCTATTTTTTCATCAGGATGATGCATTTCTTTGAGCAAATTTTATTAGCAAGAACCAATATTTCCATAATTTCTCTCTCAACAGTTAAAGCCGATAAAAAGGCAGAAATCACAAAGATAAGCAAGCAAGAGCAAGACAGATTGGTATGTAGTTTCATTTTCCTTAAATATGGTCACCCTGCAAGAGCCACATACAGCAACTCTGTCAAGTGTCCTTTGTCAGTTTCCACCCTCCTTACATGACATTATTTTCTTATGATTATGTTTGGACATTAGTTTGATATAACTATGTCCTTATTGGTCCTTGTTGGTCATGCCATGTGTTTATTGATTCACACCAGCGAGATCAGCAAGATTGATCTGCAGTTCATGAAAAAGTTTTGATGCAAACAATACTTGGTTGTTTTTGTTACTATTGCATTGCTTTTATTTAGATATGGTAGGTATTGAGAACTTGAAATTGTTTGTATATTTGTATAGGTTGTTTTTTGTTGTGTGTTGTTGTTTTTTGTTTGTTTATATAGTCAGTTGTTGTTGTTGGACATGCCAGCTGAAGATGATGGTGATTGGAAAAAAATGTTCAACGGTTTTGAAAATTACTGATGAGAAGAAATATTTTAGTAATCTGGTCTATTATAAGTTTGCTATAGATATCTTTTCAAATTGCTTTTCCTTTTTTTTCCCTCTTCAATCTAGGATTCTTCTTCTCTAGATAAAATAGAGATGTCCTTACATCAGGAATCTTTTTTGAAATGTTCCAAGAAATTAATTAAGGTGCATGAAAATATATTATATGCACAAGAAAGAACATTCTCACTGTCTCATCCTTCTACTTAAGATTTTCAACAGATAATCCAACTTTTCTTTTTTTAAAACATTCATTTTACTCCTTCATTAAATCTTAGTCAATATCTTTTTTTCTTCAATATAAATTTTAGATTTTGTTCAAATCTTTGCATTAGGGAAGTACAAATAGATCTGAAAATGGCTACTTGAAATATTCACCTTACTTTCTTCAACTTAACTTTCTCTTGGAATTTCAGGACAGAGAAGAAGAAATCCGAAACCTTGCCCTGGAAATGCGAAGGAGAGAACGTGAGAAAAGGCACAGAGAAAAGGAAGAAGAGGAACATGACAGAAGATCCCGTAGAGACCATTCTGGAAAGGACAGTTCATCCAGTAGCTCCAGCAGTAGCAGAAGTCGTAGCAGCAGTGAGGAGAGTCTCAACAGGAGTCGTGGATCCAGGCCTCTCTCAAGTTTCGACAGAAGAAGTGATGACAGAAATCGTTCCTGGTCAGATGGAAGAAATTTGGACAGAAGTAGAGATGGAAGGGGTAGTGACCGGAGGTCTGAGAGTGGAATGAATTATGATAGCAGCGATCGGAGACGACGTGGGGATGATGATCGAGACAGTCGGAGGAACAGTCGGCGGTGGGATGACGGAAGTCAAGGGGGAAACAGAGATTGGAGGAGAGATTCTCAATCATCTTCTTACGACGATCGGCGGAGCAGGGATCGTTACGGTGATAGGGATGATAGAAAAAGCTATAGGGATAGAAATGATAGGGATTATGGTAGCTCTCAGTGGCGCAGCAGGTAAGGATTATTTTTGATACATTTTTGACAAATTCTTTTCAAAATCTCCATGTGATACAATAATTTGAATTGGGTTATATGTCACATCAATCTGTGGCTTCACAGAGGTTCACAAAATGACAATACAGCTATTTTGTTTGTTTGTTTGTTTTAAATTTATAACACTCTCAATTTACATTAGATTTAACATGATTCCCTGACTTATAGTTTTCTGGGATTGATGAATAATAGTGGAAGGTTTACTGTAACATTTAAAGCAAATAAGAATTTTTATAAAGTGAAATAGTTTCCATTTTTGGCAAAATCATTTTGAAAAATTAAATAAAGAGCCAAAAATAATATAATTTATATTATTCTTCAGATAATTCTTACCATTTCTCTATTCATACAGAGAACGACCTCCACTTCTCCATCGACCAGATTCCCCCACTAGATCTCAACGGCACCACAGAAACTGACAGAAATAATAGATCACTTATATATATTGTGTGGATAAATGAAACTATGGCGTAAGCAAATGCTAGTTTGTATGAAAGCGATCCTATTATTTCATGAAACGTTCATCAATATTAATGATAAATGTAGAAATGGCTGTTTGAAAGCGTACTTTCTCTGAGGTGGTTTGGTTTTTTCTTTTTACCATTTTCCCATGACTTCAACATTGCTATGCTTCTCTGTTTGCCATCACACAAAAATGCTTAGATTGACAAAAGCCATATAATTAAATTCTACAGCTGGAAGAAAATCCTTTTTTGAGAATTTAATTATTGAACACAGATTATGTTCAATGTATGTGTACATATGTAGGAGTGTGCATGTGTGTGTTTGTGTGAGAATCATTTAAAGAAGTGAGATATAAGTTTTCAAAATGTTAAAAACTTAATTAATAGAGAAGCTCCCTTAATAACCTTGGCAATTGATGAATTGTGAATAATTGTCCTAATTGAATGTATTGAGTTGCTACGAGGGTTTGTTAGGAGAAGAGCATCAATGCATCCTAAGGATTTTATGTTGTACATGTACCTGTATTTTTACTTTGAAATGATGATAGGCCTTGACACGTTATTCATTCATTTAGTAATTTTGATTTTGAAACGTTGACATTGTCATCTTTAATCATTGGATATTTTCATCTGACTGGTACAATGTAATTGAATCATCATACTTTTTTTAATAGCACAATTGAATACCAAAACCACCACCACCATAGAATCATTTTCATTGTTTGTTTTCATTTACAAATTGTTTCTCTTCTGGTACATATAATATATGTATTCATTTGATATAAGATCCATGAAACCAGCTTCTTAGTTTAAGAGAGACATGTATTTAAAGACTCAAAATTTCCAACTTGTTTAGAATTGCACATTTACTTCCCTTGCACTTCAAACCTTTATTGTATTTCAAAGGTCAATTTTGGTTAAAACTCAATGCCATACTTTTTTGAAACTCAAATGCAGGATTACCAATAACATTACATAGGGAGAAACTACATTTGCTGATAATGACAACCTCTTCTAGTAGAGAGGATGTTAAATCTTAACAACACAGAATTGTGAGATGATTCAGAGTTTGATTAACATGCAAACTGTAAATGTTAATCTGCTGGTTCACCCGCGGTCGATGCCACTTAATTTGAGGCCCGATAAGATGATTTTCATTGAAATGAATGTTTTTCCATGACCCTTCCCCCGTCTAGTACAAAATGATAGCAAAAAAACAAAACTTGGACAAAGCTCAATTTTTCAGATAACTCATTTTTTTTCTATTAACATTATTTCAATTCAATGAGCACAGTTAATCTTTTCTTGTTTAATTGTTCCCTTTTTTGCTTATTTTTCCTGCATCTTTGAAAATTGATCTTTATGTCTGCCCAATTTTATTTTAATCTATTTTTGTAATGTCATCTGAAGTAAACGTGAGCGGTGTTGGCTGTCATTGCGTTTTGGGCAAATGAAACACTGTCTAGCTATCAGTGTTCAGGGGTTCAATTACAATTGGCAATGACAATTATTGTGTGTTTAGTCGTAATACATGCCCAAAACACATTATGATTATCCTCACCTAATCCGGATCCAGTAGACAAATGACATTTGACAAATTATGTCATAATGTATTCTAATGTTTGGGATTAGCTTCTTTTCTCTTATTTTTGTATTTAGTGATGTCAGTTTGACATTTTCAAGAGATAAATAAAAACATGCTTGAAAACCCCATTCTTATTTTTTAAGAAGTATTATTTGATATTTTTCATCCTACATTTTTAAAAGAAATTATAGTTCCTTATTCTAAAATGTGGATTTAATGTTTGTACAGAGATGTTTTCTTTACTTTGTATAGCATTCTTTTATTCATGTGTTTTATTCACCCTTTGCCCATCTTCCAAATCATCTTAGGGCTGTTATTGCATTGTATTTCTGTTCAGTACTGTTTTGTATTCATTACTTTCTTTACTTTATGCACTGTACAACTTTCAATAACACCCCAAAACAACACGAAGTATATTAAATCAATGATTAAAAAACCATAGCTACGGTACAATTAAATGAAAGAATTGAATATGAATGTTTGTGTCTATTTTTATTATTATTAATATTAATATTAATATTATTATTATTATTATTATTATTATCATTGTTGTTGTTTTAGTTGTTATTATTATTAGGTTATCACTACATTGATGCCCCTACCTTTCTTTTGGATTAGTTATTGTAAAAACTTGTTATCTGTTTCAAGATGAATTAAATGACATCATTATCTTTGAATTGATGAGTTGCTTCTGTTGGTTTTGTTTTGTTCAGGGTGTAAGTATGTCACATCTTTTTAGACTTAAGTCTTTACTGAATTATTATGAAAGATATATATCACTACTCTACAAAAAATAGTAATAATAATAATAACAGAAGCCACCTTTTTTTGTACACTACTACTTCTATACTTGTACTCAGAATTGGGACCCCTGAGTCATTGCTCATCAATATTTGTTTTTAAAATCACACCTTAAGCTAGATACTAGATGCCAGTTTATAAAGGAGTTGTCCTTTCTCTTACTACTGAATTATATACTGAATAGCATGAGGAAAGTGCAGAACAAGCCAGTTACTCCTGTGACTTATAACTGAAATCATAATAATCGACAAGATTTGAATGAATTTAATATGAATAAAAGGTATTCATTACAAACCAGTCACATCATATTCATATACACTATTATACAGTGTAAATATAGTATCCAATTGTCAATACATAGAATACTTTTTTAAGAAGCCTTGGGAGTGAGAAACTAAAACAAAACACAAGATTTAGCCACATCTCTCTCTCTCTCTCTCTCTCTCTCTCTCTCTCTCTCTCTCTCTCTCTCTCTCTCTCTCTCTCTCTCACACACACACACACACACACACACACGCACACAAACACACATACACTACTCTCAGTGGAAAAATAAATTCCTCTGAGCTGCCTCATCATGATTACAAAATTATAAATAAGTTAAGTCCCTTAGTTCATAATACTTGTACGTCTTCAAGCAAAAGTACATTTGACTCCGATGGTCTGGCTTGACTGAAACACTTTGTCTAATCCACATTTTGTCGTTAGGTGATTGATTCACCAATGCCTGTGAAAATGTGATTGTTGGATTTAGATTCAACCTTACATAAGACAACAATCAGTAAGGCAAGTAATCTTTCTACAACTCAACACTACGGCAATATCGCGCCAATCGGCTCAGGGAGTTAGGGAGGCAAGGGGGAGGATGGGAAAAGAGAGAGAGGTGGTGGGGTGAGAAGGCAGCTGGAGAGAATGGCAGCGCGAGAGAGAGAAAAAAAAAGGGGGGAGAGAGAAGAAGGTAGCTGTAGATTTTTCTTTTGGGAGGTAGGAAGGAGGGTTGCAGTAGAGTTGGGTATAATATAAAAATAAAACAAAGCAACTCATAACAACGTAAACATTATTATTACCGACCAAAAGCGATCGTGATAACGGGTTGGTATTGAAACATTTCTCCTCCTTTCATCAAAATTGTAGACGCCAAAACAACCTCATGAGATGTCTATCGATTCCCACTTCATGGTTCTAGACCACTGCTGCGACCACCGTGACGTCATAAAGGTATGGTATTAGGCTCAGGTGTGGAATCTAGGTTAGTAGGCGATGCCTGATGCTTGCGTCCTCGAATGACCCCGATATCGAATAACAGCAGTCAGTATAATGTGGTGGTTGGTAGTCGATTCCTCTTCACATCCCATCTAACTTCGTAACTTTAGGCAGACGACTCACGAGTCACATTTCTCAAATTCTTAAATCTCCTTTTCCTTACTTACACCCCTACCCACTCTCTTTTTCTTCAATCTTCTCATCTCCCCGCTAGATATTTGAATTCTTCGTTTCGGCTAATTGAAATGCTCACTTTTTGTACTTACACTGTGACTGTCTATGAACGAAGATCAGGATGAAAAGTAGACCACGTTCATTCAAGTGTGTCAACCATGGCAGAATGGAGAAACGTGATGGTTTTCACCCTTCACGAAGATCTATCTGGGACACAAACTCCTGTTAATCGTTCTAAACATTAATGGACGCTATTTATGTCAAGTGTCAATATTGGTTAAAGTGAATTTTCTTCTATTTGTTACAATCTCAACTCAATTTTAATAATCTCTACCATGTCATTCTCTGGTGTTTTGCCTGTCATTAATTTTGGTCGTCTTACCTTTGTGTTTTCTGTCCGATTCTCCACCCCTTCTCTTTATCTCTCTAGATGATATATCTCACCCCCTCTCTTTCTCTCTATAATATATCCCTCCCGCTCTCTCTACCTCTCTGACCCCTTTCCTTTTCACCCTTTCCGTTCTCCCTCTTCTCCCCACCTTCTCTGTGCTTAACTCTCTCATTCTATTTCTCTGTCTTGCTCTGTGTCTCTGTCTCACTTTCTGTCTCTGTTGGGGGGGGGGGGGGGGGGGGGGGGGGGGGGGGGGGGGGGGGGGGGGGGGGGGGGGGGGGGGGGGGGGGG
>JASKDV010216633.1:0-10031 GCA_032466395.1 Aegires albopunctatus | reverse complement strand
TCTCTCTCTCTCTCTCTCTCTCTCTCTCTCCCTCTCTCTTTCCCTCTCTCTCTCTTTCCCTCTCTCTCTCTTACTCTCTCTCTTGCTCTCTTTCTCTCTAGTTTCTCTCTACTCTCTGTGTCTCTCTGCCTGTCTCTCCATCTATCTATCTCCCCGTCTCTCTCTACTCTCTGTGTCTCTCTGTCTGTCTCTTCCTCTGTCTGTCTCTTCCTCTATCTATCTCCCCGTCCGTCTCTCTCTCTCTCTATCGCTCTCTCTCTCTCCCCTCTCTCTCTCTCTCTCCCCTCCTCTCTCCCTCCCCCCCTCACATCCCGCGCTCTCTCTATTGATCTTTAATGTAAGTGTAGGCAGGCTTCAATTATTATTTTTCAAAAATAATTGTTTGATATAACTTTTCTGTTTTTTTCGTGTTTTTTTTGTTGTTGGGTTTTTTTTTTTTGTTGGTGTGGTTGGTTATTGGCCAGTGAAGACAGCCAAATGGTAAAAAGAATTTCAACTACACAGCAACACTCCTAACTAAAATCTTGAAAACTTAAAACAAAAGATGGATACACTCAAGGCGTCATTGATTGTTCCTCAGCAAAGAACACACGTCTTGCATCCCATGGAAACAAAGCATTGCGCCACTATACCACGCTTTTCACTAATGGACGACAAAGTCGCTTCCGAATTTAGATTCTATTCATAGCACATCACTGGGTCAATCTAACAAAATATAATACATGTAATATAAATTAAGTTAATACATAATGTACATGTGCATGTTACGCTTCTATGACCATCGCCAATTTTGCGCTTGTTTTGAATAATTTTGGGCTGTATTTTCCAAAAGGCTCTTAAAATAGTTGGAAATTTTGCGCTCGTACACAAATCATCATTTTTACGCATGCTTAACTTAAAATCCTACCGAGTTTCATAAAAGTATCATAAAAAGAGAAAAGTTTTAAATTGATTCATTGTAATCTGCTCTTATGTCCAATAAAATAAAAAGGGCAAACGGTGGTTTACTTCTTATAAATTTAATACTACATGTAAATAAATATTTCTGTTTTTATACAATTAAATATATTTGGCTGGCCACAATATAGGAATTATCACATTCCGGAACATTCCAACTGAAAAATGTAATGATCAGCGTTAGTAAAAAAGCTGGACGTTTACGTGATTAGTTAGTATGTCTATCAAATCCATCAGAATCGGAATCATGATTACAAAATGTAACCATCTTATATGAGGAGTATTACGATGAACAAATACGGGTAATTAATCTAGGAATAATAATATGGAGTACGGTTACATTAACTTTCTAAACCGTGCTCCTTTGCAACCCGACTGTATTATTAGATTCGGAGAGTGATTCGCCTTAAAACCAACCCGACAATTTAAGTAACTTACTTTCGAGAAGCTCAAAGGATAAGGTCAATTAGTCACTTTCAAGAACAACCCTTGCTTTGAAATAGGTACATTACCTCGATCTAGATCATTTTGTGTTTTTGTTGAATTTATTGCAGGCCAATGCCATCAGAAAATTCGAAGAGTTTCGAATATTTCACATGCGTTGAGTATTCTGGAATTGATTTTGGTTATGTTATTTGCTGTATTTTGTTTGTTTTGTTTTTCTGGGTCTTTTCTTCTTTTGTGCATTTATTTATTTATTTTCGTTCATTACTTAACAGACCAAAATCATAAATAAAATTTAAGGTGAGACAAATCAATAGAATAAATGTATCGCTGTATTACCAACACTAGTTGAGTTAAATAATCCAATCGATGAAAACAATAATTATTGAAGTGATATTCCAAGTGAGAAATAATCTGTCAACGTGTCTCCTCCTTTTAATGATATATAGATCTTTGTAGTTAAACAAAGATGTTTGTAGTTAAACAAAGATGTTAACTACATAACAGTAATCGTAATCGGAGAAGAAAATGCGAAATATTTCTATTTGTTTGAATCTAATCGCTTGGGATTTTGCAGCTTCTATTTCTAATGAACCGACCGGAAACCAATTCAAGCTCTAAGATTTCCCGAGATCTTCGGCGGGTGTCTGAAGCCTGTCACAACCCAGGCAAGCAATGGAAGGCCGTTATTGGTATGAAGTTACTGGCATGATATAGCCGAGAGGAAGCCAAAAAAAAAGGACCTTAGAACCAAGAATCATTTGCCTTTGTAATTGTTTTAGTTGATTTGCCGTTGAAAATAATGGTGTCTTAATTTCTTAAGGGATAATAATAGATGAGGAAGACAATTACGCTTTAAGGATTCAACGTTGAGACTATAGTTCGATTTAAGGTTGATTAAGAAATTACTCCTCTTCCAAAACCGTTTCATTAATTTGACCACGATTTTCCTTTCTCTTTCTCCGAGATTGCCTTAAATCAATTAAAGATTATTTGATAAAACTGTATTTCTTTCATTATAGTTCAATGACATCGACTATTGCTTCGTGATGAAGAAGCAATTAAAGCATAATAAGCATAGATATCTAATAGGAAAAATATACTTGACATTATTTAATGGACTCTTATATTTCTTTAATGCTTTACGACCAAATTTTATTGTTCTTTAACTTGTTTTATTGAATTTGAGACGCATGAAGGAACATCGAGTCCCTCAACCTGGATGAAGATGGCGATACATTTGTAGAATATAACACTATGATCTAATTTGTTTGACGAGAAGAAATACGTCATCATGACTTGTTTACTTGAGTAGTCACTATAATAACTGAATACTTACCATTATCATTACTATTAACCTTCGTTAACATTGCCCTGAAGAATTTACTTTTTAAGATAAATCGATCTATTTATTTTTCATAATATTTCACTTATTCTGGACAAATTAATAAGAACATTATTAACAGAAGAGGAAAAAGATGAAAAAGGAAGAGAGAGAGAGAGAGAGAGAGAGAGAGACAGAGAGAGAGAGAGAGAGAGAGAGAGGGGGGGGAGAGATGGAGAGAAAAATAGACAATAGGGCCAAGACAGAGACAGAGACTGAGACAGGGTAAAGAGCGGTTTTTGACACTCCTTGGTTTTATATTTCCTCCATACACACAGTCACATACAACCTTACATCCTGTCTTAATGTCTATGTTCCTTGTTAACCTTCTAGATTTTCATCATCACCTATCAAATCCATTTAGCGGTTCCATTGCTAAATCCTCTTGCTGTCGTCCTAACAAAGAGGGATTTTAGGGGACGGGACTGATTTTACAGACAGGATTAAACGGTCGGCCTCCAGTTTGTTTTGACAGTGAGAGTGTTCTTGTGAGGGTGCCTAAGCTGACGATACACCGAAGAGCAGATTGTGTTTGTTAATGACATTACCCAGAATGCCCTAGAGCCGGTTTGCCTGTAGCTTGTTTTTCTTACTCTCCATGTTTGGAGAGGCACGACAGAAGATCGCGGATAATCTTCGATTAGGGTCCAGTTGAAGCTGTGTAATAAGCATGAAGAGGCTAGCGACAGAATCTGTGGGTGTATTTTGCTAATTACCTTTTAAACTAGCCTATAATAGAAACCTAGCTACATGATTTGGCTACTATAAATACTTTGTTGCTGTCTTGGAAAATTGGTATCTGCCGTCATTAGACAGATGGTTCTGTTACTGTAATAATAGTCAGTTGCATGGTTGTAACTAACTGTTATTAATGATGATTAAGATTTATATATCGCCAAGATTGCGTTTATTAAAACATCGAAGTAAAATACGTTATATTTAAAGACTTCTGGGCTGGGTGTTCTGTCATTGCTTGTCTTTTTACTTCATTATATTTTATCAAAATGTGTAGGGGCAAAGAATAGGGATGTTTACTTGTGATTTATGTCTTGTTTTTGTTTGTTGTTGTTTGGGTTTTGTTGTTGTTTTTTTTAATTTGTTTTTGTTTTTTGTTCTTGATTGGGGGTTGGCATGTTTTGTTTTGCTTTGGGTTTGTCTTTGTTTTGTGTTTTGTTTTGTTTTGTTTTTTCGTTAAAGAAAGATCTGGTACACAGATTTCAGAAGATAAGTCTATCGCTCGCATCTGCTGAAAGTGTCCTGAGGCTCAGCTGTGTGGATCCAAGTGCTTCAGCGATTACCATTCCTTACATAAATTATATCTACATGTATTTTGTTACACCATTGTACGCTATAGATTAGAGGAATAGGAATGAGACCTGCTCAGTTGAAATTATCGCTACCGTAATTACTTTTCCATTGGCAGAATTTAAATAATATAAAAGAAGTTCAAGGATATTACAGCCATCTGCAAGAACAGAAAGATATAGAAAATCGTTCGTTCCATCAGCTTCTAATTAATGTCTTAGATATATTGACTATAGGGATACTGTGGGTCTATTATAGTTCTGATCTATGAAAATATCTTGATAATGCAGTTATGAGGATGTGGGTGTATGTGTGTGTGCGCGTGTGTGTGTGTGGGTGCGTGTGTGTGTCTGTTATATGAAGGTTTTCTTGAGGTTGGTGCATGGTCCCTATTTCCTCACTCTTATAGATTCTGCACCAATTGTTGATTCTCTATGGTTCGATGACGACGTTTTGAGAGTCCAAAGTATTTACTTGTGGGCGTGATGGCAATTTGAATCTCCTTTGATGGTAGATTCTTTTGATGAAGGACATTATTAGATTTTCAACTTTGGGCACACTCATCATCTCAGTATGATAGATTCTATGGCTTGGAACAGGAGGAAAGTATATAGATCTAAATGGCAACATTGGTACACGAAAGTATAGGTTATTTGTATTGCTCTTCTCATTCAAAACCATGGATCTGAATACATCGATGCGGTTGGTTCCAATAATTTCCAAAAGGAAACTCAAATCTCTAGATAGGACGGGGAGCGGATAGCTCAGTGCTTAGGGCACTCGACTACCACGCCAAAGGTCTTTGGTTCAAACCCGTGCAGGCTTGAATTTGAAATCCAAATTTATTTCGGGTTTCCTTCTGCCCCCCCCCCCTTTTTTTTTTATCCTTAAGTTACTAGGATAAAGAGTGCCAAGTCCTATCGGAGACGGACTATAATATCGGATGTAAAAGAACCCTTGGATGTTTACAGGGCAGTCTAGGAAAACCCTGATATCATCAAAGTAGTGGACATTGGTAAAATTCAATGCATCAACAACTAGATAGGACATACCATTTTAACATACAATTTAACTCTGCCAACTCAACCTGAGCACAATGCACTTAGTATCAATACGACATGTACCAGCACTTGGAGAGGTCCGGCCGTAATAGAAGAAACGTGACGTCTACTATAGTAGTCAAGTGGCTTGCCTTGTAACACCACATTGTAACCATCATCGACGTGGAGATCCGTTAGTTGGACCTACACCATGTCTTACTGCGATTGGACCATTGCCTCCTCTGCCGGTGACCCACGACCTCCGACCGGAAGTGAACCCTTCTCACTGAAGTCTCAATTGACAATGAGATCATCGAGTGGCTTTCAAGTGTCCTTTTTTTATTTCCTTTCCTCGCCTTCATTATCTAAAACTCACAGCCCTCCGATCTTGTCGCCTTGCGTGCGTTCATTGACCACGTGATCAACATTGACTCTAAAATAGAATCTAAGATCTTCCTCGCACAGGAACTATTATATAGTTCAAGCTTAGGGCTCGAGGCCATAGCGTCCATGCAGATCGAATTCTTTCTCTCCTACCTACCCCCCCTAACCCCCATCCCCTTCTTTTCCAATCCGGATTGTTAAAAAGGAGATACAGGGGGTCACTAATCAGAACGGAAGAGGAATAATTGCCGACCTTTGCGGCCTGGTGGCTGTAGTCAAAGCGAGTGGTGAAATAATATGGTTATGATATGACGCTACCATAGTTTTCTGTGCTGTCTGTAAGAACGTTGTGGGCTCGAGGCCTTATAGAATGTCACAGAGTTGTCAATCCAAGGGCTTTTTGTTGTTGGTGGTGTTTTTTAAGGTTATCATGGGCTTCATTGGCTCATTGACTGACTTGTCGTTATTTAATCCGGTCAACCATGGCCGGTGATCTCAGGGTTTTGAATATCATGCCACCCTTGATAGGACATAATGTAATAGGATGAGAATTTATTTTTTTTTAATGTTAATAAAATAAAGATCTCAGTAATACATTTTTCTTCCCCTTTACAAACATGAGTTTTTCAACTGATTATTATTATTATTATTATTATTATTATTATTATTTATTGCATACATCAGTTTAGATCTATATAGTGATTTTTTCCACCACACTATTAAGGCAATCTCCACCACATATTCCAGAGACCGACGTTTGATTTGCATAAGAACAACTATTTTCAAAACATCAATGATACATCGCTATTATCCGACACCCTTTAGCCAAAACATAGCCAAAAAACATCACGTGGCCGTCTTTGTATTTGTTATTGTTGAATAGCGGATGTGTATTGGGGAAGCCTCAGTCCATTGTGACTAGGCTGGAACACGTGTAATCTATAATAGGGGTGAGTCGATGCGCCGGATAATGAGTCAGCTTCCGGTGGTTGAAAAACATATTTCTCCTATATCAGTCTGTCTGTCTGTCTGTCTGTCTTTGCCTATTTGTTGCCGTTGCCAGTACGTATTGTCCTTCTACACGTTTATGTATCGAGTGCATCCTATTGGAGCTCTGCTGCTGGGTCGCCTTAACCTTTTTGAAAATGTTTGCCTTTGTTTTGCTGTTATGATGAATTTCTTCTGGTTATGGGGTGGTATTAATATCTCCATATTATTATATTCCTGTAGAAGACCAGACTCCCCGAAATTTTGATGCAGTGTCGGGATTGGTTCACAATGACACCGGATCCGAGCTAATACAATAAAGCTGATTTTAAAAATCAATAACAATGTGAACGTCTCATGAAGGTAGTTTTCCTATGGGTGTATAAAATCAGAATCTATCATGGAGAAAAAAGAAGAAAGGAATATCATAGGCGTCAGTTAAAATGCAGCTCCGCAGAGAATGGGCACTAGTTGTCATTTGATTATTTTCCCCAAGGAAGTACCAGGTGTCGAGGAGAGGCTTGAGTTTTGAACCGGTATGTCCAACTGCAGTGTGACTGCATATTATTATCCACTTGGACATTATCTCCCTTTTTTTACCATTGGTTTAATTATTCGGTTTTATTTCTTTTACCCCAATATCTATTATTTACGCTCACCAATCGTTGAGTGTATGTTCAATAATTCTTTTAACGTTGGAAGACAATCAGTAACGAACGATTTAACGGTTCAGGAATGTGAAAGAAATATAACTTTGTCAAACATGGCACAAAGCGGTCCTGGATGGTTCGAAGAAGCGAATCGCGTTCCGCAAGCAGTTGCACGCCCTTTGACCTTAAGCGAAGTGTTAGCGATTACTACAGAGACGAGCAGAGATGCTACTTTCGTTTTCCCCTTATCTTTCATTGTTACGATTTTTAAAGAAGGGTGGCCCGTTCCGTGGATGATAGCAAACGGACCAAGCCACGGTTACGGTACGCAGGTTAGAACCACCGGTGGGTAGGATGTAATGGTGTCCTTATTCGCCGCCATGTCATGTTTTGACCTTAAAGTGACGCACCCAGTTAGAATTTATTTCTAGTCTAAAACAAAACATCAACTGTATCATCAATACAAATTCTACTTTTTTTTCACCCTTGGTCGGCACAATCTTATGGGCAGGCCTTTTGTTTTCAAATGCAATGCGTGTTCCAAAAAGCCGTAATAGTATGAGTAATCATTGCGTGCTTTGTGGACGCTAACGGTCCCTGTGTCATGTTCTCAACCAGCAACAAATCTTTTTTTATAAATTCGATATATGGAACAGAATTTTTCAACAGAAAAACAAGGAATTGCAGGAAAGACTGCCATGAGCTTGGTCTTAAAATGGAGAAACAATTAATTATGAAGTTATTACGTTCAGAGAAGTTTGTAACCTACGTTAGATTAATTGGAATCGTTCAGAAATAGTTATGTGGAAGAACCACAAACACTCCTGCAATTTTTTAAGAAGGGAGAGAGTAAAAAGAAGATTATTTTCCCTCGATGTACTCATGACTCACTCCATAGAATGCCACTTCCTTTTTCGATGCTTACAAAATTTTCTTCCGCGATTGGTAGATGCTGAAAGAGGACATTGTTAAAGAGTGATATAAATATAACATTAATGGACGTTTGTCGCCTATATGATCGTTTCCTAGAAAATCCTTGAATCACCGAGTGAGGCATCTATCACGTCGTACTTGTAGCGAATCCTTGAATCACCGAGTGAGGCATCTATCACATCGTACTTGTAGCGAATCCTTGAATCACCGAGTGAGGCATCTATCACATCGTACTTGTAGAGAATCCTTGAATCACCGAGTGAGGCATCTATCACATCGTACTTGTAGCGTTGCAGAAGGGTAAAATTACTTTATCACTTCATTGATGCTGACATTGCAGCTCGAAACCGGTTAACTCGAGTTTCAGTGCTATTTCTATATACGCTTGGCCGTGAATCCCCCTCTCATTGCACTACTTTCATATTATCATCATCATCATCATCATCATCATCATCATCATCATCATCATCCTCATCATATTTATTATTCAATCCGAAATACTTGTTTTCAGATCCCGTGCCAGCTTTGGAGCATGCGCAGACTGCCCAAAAGAAAGCCCAGCGAGTGCAGGATTTGGAAATAGAAAACAAACAGTTACGCGAAACATTGGACGAATACAACCATGAATTTGCAGAAGTCAAGAATCAAGGTAGGCGATGGATGGGGATGATCTATCTATGGGATGTCTGTCTTTGGGGATAATATTAATATTATGTCTATGGCAATGTCTGTTTTAGGGGATAATTTATCTATGGGGATGTTTGCATTTGGGGATTATCAGTCTAGGAGGACGTCTGCCTATGGGGATGATCTGTAAATAGAATGTCTGTCTTTGGGGATAATCTGTAAATAGAATGTCTGTCTTTGGGGATAATCTGTAAATATGATGTCCGTCTTTGGGGATAATCTGTAAATATGATGTCTGTCTTTGGGGATAATATGTGAATATGATGTCCGTCTTTGGGGATAATCTGTGAATATGATGTCCGTCATTTTGGATAATCTGTAAATAGGATGTCTGTCTTTGGGAATAATTTGTAAATATGATGTCAGTCGTGGGGATAATCTGTAAATAGGGTGTCTGTCTTTGGGGATAATCTGTAAATAGGATGTCTGTCTTTTTGGGTTAATCTGTAAATAGGATGTCTGTCTTTTGGGATAATCTGTAAATAGGATGTCTGTCTTTGGGGATAATCTGTCTTTTCTTTGTAGATATCTGTCTATGGAAATGTTGTCTTTGGAGATATCTGTTTATAGGGATGTCTGTCTTCGGAAATATCTATTCTGTCTATAGGGATCTCTGTCTTAAGGGATAATTTGTAATGTGAATGTCTGTCTTTAGAGATATCTTGTCTATAGGGATAACCTGTATGTAATGGAGATATCTTTCTTCTGGGACAATCTGTCTATGGGGATGTGTCTTTGGAGATATCTGTCCAGGGGGAATGTCTGTCTTCGGGATAATCTGTCTTTGGGGATGTGTCATTAAATGGTCATACTAATATTGATTTTGAAAGAATATGTCATTGTTGATGATTGAACTTTGTGATCGTAGAAGTGTTAATCTGTTTGTGAATTGTAAACACATTATGTATAATTCTTTATTTGTATCTTGCTTGTTGTTGATTTGTGTTTTAATTGGTTTCCATCCACCATACGCCTCTTATATTTTTATTTTATCTTTCTATGTCTTAGCCCATCCAACTATCCTTTATAACGATTTGCAACTATCTATGTATAAAACATATTGTGTAATATATCATTCATCTGAAAGCCATAATCTTTCTCCATGTCCCATTGTCCAGTGTGTGTTGTCAAATAGCCTCTGTGTTTGTGTGTGTGTGTGTGTGCCTCGGGAAAAGGGGGGGGGGAGAGAGAGTGTGTGAGAGAGAGAGAGAGAGAGAGAGAGAGAGAGAGAGAGAGAGAGAGAGAGAGAGAGAGAGAGAG
>JASKDV010216622.1:0-10032 GCA_032466395.1 Aegires albopunctatus | reverse complement strand
AAAGAACCAACTTGATGTCAACAGTACTGCAGGGAAAGATAGAGGGAAGAAGAAAAAGAGGAAGACCATCAGTATCAATAGTATCATATCTCTCCAATCTGAAGGACATCACGGGGATGAAAATGCATGAAGTGGTTGATAAGAGTTAATAAGACCAACAACCGAGAAGAATGGCGTCAGGTTGTCAACAACGTTGCAGTGACCATCGACAGCGGTGATGCTGACAGGTGACGTGACTCCACCATTGGTTATCAATTAACATCAAAAAGTATACATTTTACAGCAAAACATTCCTACATCAATAAGCAGTATAAAAATAACTTTGTGCTTTACCTTATCTTTACCCTGTGTATACGTTTTTGAGTGCCTACACTCGAAGTTCAAAGAAATATGCCATCCATATAGTATTAGTATAGGCCTACTTTGGATTACATGTATGTAATTACGGGTGACCCAAAAAAAACATGCAACCCAAAGGAATGTCTCTAGTCTATTTCTTGGTAACCAAGGCACAGATCTGCCCCAAAACTTTATTGGATGAGGGTATGTTCATCTAGAAATAGCATCAGATAAAATCTGAAAAGTCAGTTGATGTTTATCACAAAAGATCAATATAACATATAGACTAGACAAGCTCTTCATTTGATAACTGCTCCCACTCTTGCCTTTTGCCTACTCAGATTCTCTCACAGATCTTTTAGGTCTAGTAGTTTCTCCCTTCTTTCCCTTTCTTGTTTGTCCATTTTCAATATAAAATTCTAGCCTTGCTTTTTAAATTACAATTGCAATACTGTCTTCAGTTTTCCTTTCAAAAGTATAACTTATACTATAAGAATCACTAGATTCGCTACCAAAACACCGGGATTTACGCCTATCTACTTCTGTATCATTATTAAAGCTATCATCACTAACACGTTGTCATTAATATCAGATTCATTCTCTAACCATTCAGAAATCAAATGATGAGCATGATTTGCAGTCAAATGGAAAGATCTATAAGAAACTCTAAAGATAACCCAGTTCAATCAACATATCTAAAAACTATAATTGCCTAGTAATAGTAACAGTAACAACAAACACTCACTTCTGCAATAAAACAATCCTCAAAGCAAATATTATTGACTGAAATGTAGCTATTTTGCAAGTTGAAAACAATAGTAATTCTTACCAGTAATACATGTACCTTATATAGTGAAAAGAGTTACTTAAAATGAGAGAGTACTAGATATCTTAGACTTCATGGCGCAGCGTGCAGCTTTGAACAGATAATGAGACATTCTTATGACACATTGTGCAGCTGTAGGATAAAGAGTTAAGAGGCAACATTTGGAGGATGTCCTATACCAGTAACTATTTAACCTTGAATTTAAATTTCATATAATATATGTCATGAGACTGCAAACTGTCAGTTCTCAACTATAATGCTCTGAACTCACGCTCTCCTCCCTACGTTGAAGAATTGGTTTCAACTCCGCGTGACCCCATTCGTCATCTTAGATCCACTGGCAAAAACATGCTGCATGTACCAAGAACAAAGTTAAAATGCTACAGTGATAGATCATTTAGCAAAGCAAGCCCCACAGTTTGGAATTCTCTTCCCCTCTTAGTCAGATCTTATACAAACATTGACATTTTTATAAAAACTCATTTGTTCGTTCAATATCTGACTTAACTGTTTGTGTCAAGCTTTTCTGTATATTGGTCATGACTTTATCCATGAGTGTATGTGAGTCTACCTACCTATGTTGATGTCCCCTTCTCTGTGTGTATGTGTGTCTGTCGCTTAAAGTCATTGTATGCGTGAAATATGTACAGCACTTTGAGACTTCGGTGTAAAGCACTTTATATTATAAGTCAACTTATTATTATTATTATTTGAAATTTCTTGAACTGATAATAAATTTTAGGGAAGGTTTATTTGGGTCACCTAGAACAAAGGTTAAAAGAGCAAAGAATAATGAGCGGGGAAAGCCAAGAATTTAATTTAAGAAGAAATATAAGTCAGAAAATACGGTTTTCTATGCATGCAGTAAACATTGATTAAGGTTGGTTTGTTCTAAAGCAATAATTATGCAGCTGCTTACCAATGCCAAAAAATGGTTTTGGACCAGCAATAAACTTTGGTATAAACAATGTTATTTTGTAATTATAATAATAAATTCAATAAGAAATTGGGTTGTGACCAAAATTATTTTTTTCCAGAGCGATGCTAATTCTGGTTTATTGGTTTGCTTGGATATCAAACCCAGGCCATCATCATTGGTTATCTCAGGTTTCAAACTGCCATGCCATGCTGAACAATATATTTTATGTATCCTGACAGATTTTATATTAAACTCATTTATCAAGGGCTGTCATACCATGTTACACAGAGATTATGTATATGGGTTTTCAGAAAAAATATATTGATGTAAAAACTTTAAAAGTTTTTTAGTAGATACAGGTACAAATGAATGACAAATGCAGAAGAAATTTATAATATAACAATTACAAATACATTTATTACAGATAAATGGTATTATACTTTAGGGATTTAAAACCTAATTAATATTATAAGCACCCTTGAAAAACAGCCTCTCTGAGGCACTCTGTCTAAGACTATCATTTACAACAATGTAGAAAGAATCAAAATAGACAATAAATCAAACATTGTGGTACATGTATAATTTTTGGCTACTTGAAATAACAAAAGCCATAACATAGTGTAGCAATATTAATTGAGATAAACAAAGTCAATCATAAGGGCACACACTCTTACCATTTAAATCAAATACACTGTCAAGGGAAAATACAATTTTGAATAATAATAATAATAATGGAAAGCATTTGTATAGTGCATATCAAATAATCAAATATTTCCCTATGCGCTAGGATTGTGGAAGCGGCCGTTAAGCGCTAAACCACAACCCGTCCCCGCTGATACTAGCCTCTAATGCTATCTTTCGTCATAACAATGTGACAGGGGCATATTTTCCTAATAGGCCATGGTAGGAATTACATTTCAAATTTTTGCCTGGGTGGCCTGCTTTTATAAATTTCCAACCACTGAGGGTTCTTTTACATGTGCAAAGGCATATGGGACCTCTGAGTTTATCGTCTATCTTCGATAGGACTAAGGACTTATCCTGCCTACCACAGAATAGTGGAACAGAAGAAATTTTAAAAATTGGATTTCAAAGAAAAGTAGTGAATAAATAATGTAGTGTAGAGTCAAATTAAGTTGTCCATAGATTAATAAGCCAATGTGGCATAGTTTACTAAGCAATGGGCTAAGATTCATCATCAATCTTTAAAATTATAAGGCCATGAGAGTGTATTTGTAAAAATGCCAGAATCAAATAAATCATTCATCAAAACAAAATTGTTTCATTAGATAAACTTTATAACTGCTAACTTAAGCATCTTTCCAACTTAATCACTTAAAAAAAAATTTACATCACAGAGATAAGAAAGACGTAATGTCTCTCCTTTATTTTATTTTTTCCCTTTCTTACCAGATTTATAAGCAAAATCTTTGTAATATTCCTCCGCAAGCATTCAAATCATCCCTTAGAATATACACAGGTGCCACACCAACTAAAATTAACAACTTAGTAGTGTGTTAATTTTATATCTAAAGTGTTTTCAAGCCCTTACCTCTATTCATAGACTCCCAAGGAATGGTAGTATTTAAATTTCACAATGGAATCATGCATTTATTTACATGTTTGTAATAAGAATGCAATAAATAAATTGGATGAAGGTAATTAAAAGACATATTCAAAATCAGTCTCCATCATTCTAAATAATCACAATACAATAATAATAAAAAGATGAAATATTGCAAATGAATGACAATAGTATATTAATTTTCAAAAAAACATTGATTAGACAGAATAATTAAATTTAATTTGATAAACTTTCTTCTCATAAAAGAAAAAGTAAATTTTCTCATAACATACAAGATGAAATATTGCAATGAATGACAATAGTATATCAATAAAAAAAATATTGATTAGATTAGATACAATAATTTAATTTAATTTGATAAACTTTCTTCTCAAAGAAGAAAACGTAAAGTTTCCCATACTTGTTACTGAGTGTATGGGAAATTGTGAATATAGTCCCAATTTTATGAGGCCTATCATTTGCTTTCCTTTGGTAGTTTGCCATTGCTTTCCATACTGAATTTATTTTCACTAGATCTAAAGACATCTAGCTACCCTACACTGATGGGTCAATAGGGATGCCATGAACAAAAAAAACCGACTGCTAAAATTAAGGGTTTAAAACCGGAGATTGCAGTTTGGCAACCCAATGCTCTAACGACTGAACAACCTGGCTGCCTTCAATAAAAGAAGATATAAAGAAACATTTTTTATAAAGCTGAAGGGATGGAATCAACAAGCTACATTCTACAATTATCTAAGAAACCTAGTCAAGGGCTAATTAAAAATGAAATTTAATAACCTTTGACTTCAGATTTGCCTTACAGTACAAGCATCCTTGCCAGTCTTGAACAAATATACACTCTGGTCTCTCACATCTGGACTTATGTAAGCCAAATGATTTTCTGGGAATGGATTTTGTTTTTATTATACTTTAGTATTCCCTGATGCAGAAAATTCTGTTTCCGAACAAATTTCCGAGAACGGGAGTGATTGGATTAGATTTAGAGAGACCAGGCTATATCTTTAAAAGTTGAACTGACACTGAAAGTCTTGAGCTTTTCTAGAAAACTTAGAATAGAAAATTCACCCAAGAATGCCTTTTAAGAATAGTTTAAAATGGATTAACAATTAATGATTGTATTATGGCTTCCAAATAGGTTTTGAAAATTCATTTTCACTTCCACCGTAAATGCCAATAGCAGACTTCGGGCGTTTTGGCTTTGACCCTGAAAGTGGCCTCTTTCTTAAATCAATTTTTAATCCATTGTGACCTTTGATTGTCCAGTCCTCAGAAGGCTGAGAATATTTGGAACCTCCTTTTCCCCATTCATTATTTTTCTTATTGTCATTCCAGGGAGCTTCAAAGGTAGCTCCATCCAGTTTCTTACCAAACAGACTTTCATCAACAAAAGTAGGTTTGTGTTTTAAATGTCTGAAGTGAGATCTTGTGTTCCAGAGACAGTCTGTAACTTGTGAATCAGATTTCAAAGCTTTACTTGATTTAACGTACTTAGTGGATGATCCAGGAGTTGGGCACCAGAGCAAAGGTGGATCTTTCGACTTTTCTTTCTTAGAGGCTAAGACAGCTTTATAATGTCTCACTGAAGAGTATGAATGGCCAGGTGTTAAGGGCTTTGGACCCTCCCAAGGGGCTTTAAAGCTTTTGATTGGTTCATTTAACTTTGACTGATGAGCAGATCTGAAGAATATATCAATAATATTTCAGGAAATAATCGATAGAGTGATGACATAAAAGTATTTCAAATACATTGCTGTTTTGAACCTTTAAATAATATTTGAGATTTTAAGGCTTTGTGTTTCCTTATCATGTCTTATTGTGAGTATTACTTTCAACTGCTATTTTTTCCATTTTATACTCGCATTCAGTATAAGTCAGTAGACAATTGGTAAATAATGAAATCCTGCCAATCTTATTGTCAGTTACGCTTTCTTATCCCTTTGTAATATGGCTTTCAGTGACATTGGTGCTGTAAATTAAAGTAATTCAACTGTCATATGACTAGTAACTCTAGAATATGGATTGAGCATAAATTGGATGATTTGAATAGAAGTAGAAGTACAGTAGAGCACTGATATAAAGAACAACTCCGGGCAAGAAAAATAGTTCTTTATATCAGTAATTCGTTATTTCAGTCAACCTCTATTCAGTCTTTACATTCAGTCAGTTCCCCCTTCCCCCCACCCCTCCCAGCTTTTTCACACATTCTTCATGTCAGTTTTCCCTTTACCAAAGTCCCAGTCTCGATTTCCTCATCTTCTTGCGCAAAGGTTGAAATTCAGTCGACCCGATATTGATGAAAATTCAATCTTCGCCCGATCCTTCAGCACCGTTGATAACGACGACTAAGCCATATATAATAATTCTTGCAAATGTCAACTTTCGGCATTTTCTCATTGTTCAATTCCCATAGTACTTGCATGTTGAAGTCCAAATAACAGGACATTCACCTTTTGGAGCTCATGTTTACCAACTTGTTATGACTGAAGTACATGTAAATGTAATAGATCTAATCTAAATCAAATAATATCAATCGGAGAATCAACTTTAAACACCACAAAATAACCACGTGAAAGAGATGGAGAGGCTTAGCCTTTGCCTGGCTACGAAAAAGACTTTACTTTATGGGCTACAGGAGTATAGGAAACGATCGATAATCTATTTTTAAATCTTTATGGCTAACCATAATAATTGCTTTTCATTCACGCCAGCGAGTCGATGCTGACTTAATAGGCCAGCCTCCTTGTTCCGGAGGGGCAGCATGTAGAACTTAAACAATGGGCTGGTTCCTTATTTCAGTCTCGAACAAAGAAAAAAAAAGGTTGGAGTGCAAGAACACACGTTCGTTACAGCTGTCAATTCGTTATCGCTTGTTCGTTACAGGCATCAAAATTCTATTGAAGTATAGAGGAGAAAAAAAATGGGGCACAGATAATTGTTCGCTATTTCCATCAATTCGTTACAAAAGTGTTCTACTGTAGATCTAAATCCTTCTCTAGATCTACCAAGAATGACAGACAGGAAATTTTTTCCAAAATTGAAAAATTTGCTTCATTGCTGGTTTGTGGTCATAAAATATGATGAAAGCAAACAGAAAAAGCAATACATCAATAAGTTGCAAGGTTGTGTCAAAGTACATTTTAAGTTACATTTCGTTACAATGATTAAAATTGATCCAAAGAGTAGTTTAAAAATACAGTAAAATGTGCGGCCGAGGGGTGGGGTATCCGTTTGGTTCATTTAGACATGTCCCTAATGAGCAAAACCATGAATTCATGTTATATTACTTATATTGGGTGTTTTTATAAAATTTCATCTAATCATACAAAAAGGTATAAAACTTTTATCATAATTTTCAAAGAGCAGCAGCAGAAATTTACCACAAATGAAATTTATCATTTATAGATTTAAAAGCATTTTTTCTTACAAAAAAAAGAGAGGAAAAAAAAAGAAGAAAAATCTTAAATTAAATACTGTTTAAAATTACCCAAACAACGATTCATCTGTAAATGATGTCCTTGAGATGGTGTGGTAATTGTGCTGCTTGCTTTGATTTGAAGTTGGTCGATAGTCTGAAGCAACAGAGGGTGGTCTGGATCCCTTAATAACAAAACCTCCTTGATCCATGATCTTTTTCCTTTGTATCCAATTATGAACCACATTCTATTGAGAATTTAGATAAAAATTTACTGTAAAAATGTTGCATTTACTTTTCTGAATGACAATTTTGGCCTGATCCTTATCATTCAATCATTTTAAAGAATTGTAGACGTTATGATGCTCTTATGCTTTATATTTTGGTCTTGTCAGCCATAAGAGAATGACCCATTTAACAGCAGGCACAAAAGAAAGGTCTTTTCAGAAGTATGTAAAGTCTAAGCATTGTTAAACCGACCGTTGTTAGTTTATAGTCCAAACCAATACTTTTGCTGGGAACAAGATTCTCTTAAAAGGGATCCAACAATTTGTTATTCTGACTCAGACACTCATTTTGGTACTTCACAGGAAGTTTGTCAGTTGTTATTTTGACACAAATGCTCATTTGGCCCTGGGTTTATTAATAATAATGGAAATTATTTATATTGCAAAACAGCTCTCAGCGCATACATACTACGTAGCAATAACATCAGGCATAATACAAATTTAAAAAACATATACAGGAGTATAAAACACTTCAACTATGTAAGAAGCATAATTTATTGAATGAGAACATCGAAGTTAAAATGCTTTTACATCCAGACTACTTTCTTCAGTTGAAGAGCTCCTATTCAATATATAACATGCAGAATTCCAAACCGGTCTTTTAATGGTTCTTCTAACCCATCTGATATCTTACAGATAACCTGAGAGACACTGATCTATGAGCAGTTCAAGTGGAGGTGCAGTGGTCAAGTGGATAAGCATTTAGATAATGAGCTGCAAGCGTTTGAGAGGCTCAGGTTCGAATCCCGCCTTGACCAATGTGTTGTTTCCTTGAACAAGAAAATTTACTCCGATTTTATAATCGGGGAGAGCAGGGTGCTGTACTACGGCGACTTACAATGACTTGTTGCGGAATTTATTGTATTTATTTAGTTTAATTATGTATATTTATTTTCGTATCATTTAATGCTTGTATATATACGATTGATTTCATAACATGTATGCCATTGTAAAATGAATTTCCACTTGTGAATGAAATAAAGATATTTTATTATTTTTTTATTTCATTTTATTACATCGGTGACGCTTTATTGCGTCAGGGCAATCGATCACCTCAGTGCCCTCATCACACGTGGGTGATGAAAACAGAGGTGAGCTAAGCCACAACCCTCTCTATCAAAACTATCAAACAGGTTTCCTCCTATGAGTATCTTGGTGTTAATATTGACAACCAGCTTAATTGGCAATTACAAGCTACTAATATATAAATATATTGTATTGGTTACCTGCGCCGACAGGCTGCGGTGATCGAGCTCTGATTTGTTTTGATGTTTTACGTGTTTTTCACTGATGGATTTTTATGATTTGTACATCAGAATGTTCGTCTTTAAACAGTGATTCATATTATTCAACTTTTGTGGATTATAGCGTTATATTTTTCTCACTGTTAAAGTTTTTCCATTTTGGATTTTGAACAAATGTATTATTTCTTCATTCTTCATACTCTGTTCATCAAATTCCACCATGCCGGACCCTACCCAGCACAGGTACAATGGTCAGACATTGGCTTTAAAGCATGACAACAAATTGACGTGTCAAACAACTGTTAATATTCTCAGAGACAACAACATCTACATAAATAGATATAAACCTACACAGAGAGGAAAGAGAGGTGGTAGGTTCGAACGAAGACGAGCACGGAGAAAGACTGGAATAGTAAACAAACACGGTCTAAGCCAGATTCCATTAGACTGTTTGAATGACAATAAAACGCTCTCGGCCCATAATAATATGTTTAAGCAACGAAATAGCCGAATTGACAATGCACCATCTGGAAATGTGAACACAATAAAAATCATGTATCTGAACGCTCAGTCAGTAAGAAATAAAACAACTGATATAAACGATCTTATACTGGATATGAACCCGGACATTACATTCATAACAGAAACGTGGTTACGTATGAACGGTGACCAAATACTTTCACATGAAAAAACACCTCCTGGATACAAAATCTGTTCATACTCACGAACGAGAAATTTGACATTAAAGCTGAAAACCTAACTGATAATTTTCATTCCATGGAGTGCATAAAAAAGTGAATGCTTGCAATACATTGTTCCTCTGTCTATATCATCCACCGCCATCAAAACGAAACACAAGCCACGGCGGAGAATTTCCTCTATAAATCGTGCGTTTAAGTTCATTGTGAGTAGCGCAGGGTAACCGGTGCACGACAGGGGGGGTCCATAAATCTTGATAAATCTTATGTTTTCAAAGGCTTGTAACATGATAACTATATCATTCGAGAACACGCAATAAATGTTGATGCTTGCTTTACTCTTCTCTTTGTCATCTGTGAAAATCTTATTTTCATACATTTATACGTGTTTGAACTATTCATCAATTAGTGTAGGTCTATTTTACCTGTGTTGCATTCATCAAGTCATTACAATTAAATATTCATCACCTCGTTATTCCACCACCGATCGGTTTCAATTTGAGGAATTATTAAAGTACATTTGATATGAGTGTTTCGTGGTGAAATTTTTTCCACTGAGCCACATCTTGATGTTTTGCATTATTGCATTGATGTGTGCTTATTTTTTTATTCCCACCGATAATTGCCTTGTCACAGGTACTATTTTGTCAGTACTGTAGTGTTAATGATAAAAAGAAATTAAAACAATGGAGCATTCCTTGCAACAACATAATATGGGT
>JASKDV010216611.1:0-10033 GCA_032466395.1 Aegires albopunctatus | reverse complement strand
CGGAAATAGAAGACATATGTTATAGAAGAGATAACAAATTGACAATGGGTAAAAAAAAAAAAGAAGAAAATATTTAAAAAAAACTAAAAAACTAAAACAAGAAACCTAAAATTAACGATGGTCGTCAAGCCCCAAAACACACATTGCTAAGAAGACCACCCTGGATTCTCTAGCGCCCTTAGTGGACAAAAGTACTCGGTCCTTCTAGATAGCAATCGACTGCGATAATATTTTCAAGTCAAACAATGCACACAAATAGGGGATGACCACCGGTTATAGTTATATGCCTCATGCCTCTCCCTCTCCAACAAGTTGTCCCATTTCGTTCGTCGGCGATTATGTCGAAATCGCTTCACACATTGTTCTGAAACTTCAACTGAAGGCGTGAAGCAGCCCAAAATTTTGCAAGACGGAGATTTAAAAAAAAAAAATTTCGATTAAGTCATTTACATGTATTTACTAATGGCGAACGATTTTCTTTCCATTATTCAAAAAAAAAAAAAGAAAAGAAAAAAAAGAAAAAAAAAAAGTCATTTTGAATACCGGTAATTTAGATATAGGCCTAGCTGTTACATTTTTCTCCAGCACATGATAAAATAAAATAATAGTGGTTCATTAGTACCTAAACGGCAAATCCCTTTAACTTTGAGAATCATCACAAGGCAAATGATGTGATTTGTGAAGTAAATATATGTAAATGATTAAGAGGTGCGAAAATGGGTTCTCTTTGCAATGACTAGGTTATCTTCCAGAACTTGATATAAAAATACAAATAGCAAGATACAGAGCTAGATCTATATCATAGACTTGTACCTTTGTATACTGACAGTCTATGATATACATCTAGATTATAAATTATAAATCCTGACCAATATTGAATTTGGGTGAAGTACGCTTAGATAAGAATCATATTGTAAACGACTAAAACTAAAATATGACCATGCTCAAATAAATAATGTTATTTTTAAATCAATTATAGACCTAGACTTTATAGCCTATTATTATCTGTTGTGGTCGAGAGACTCAAATTTTTATTTTTATTTTTATTTTTTTTTTTTATTTTTTTTTTTTTTGGGTCCCAACGGATGATTGTTTTCACTAAGAGTAAGAAAGCCACTAAAGTTGTGTTTGGTTCATAATAGTTATTGTATAAAATAGATACATTTATTTCTTTTAATCTTTTGGGATTTTTTTCTGCATTTAGCCTTTCTTATTTTGTTATTCACGTATTGTGTTTGTTTAATCATTGCAAGCAACGCTATGACGGACAGGTCAGCTCGTATCTATATACAACACAAACAGCCAGATTCCGTGTGACGGCCTGGCGCCTTTATTTTTAACGGATTTGGCTGATGATATGTTCTGTGAAGATGACTTCCGTCTCTAATGTTTTGTCATTGGATGTGGAAAACTTACCTCTCTGGCTTAAACCGACTGTTGTAAGATCTAGATTATATTACATGTACATGTTGACAGTTATACCAACAGCCCAAAAACGAAATGACACCGCAATCATCAAACAAGCCAATTTCAATATTTCATCCATAATTTTCTAAATTTAATGTAATAGCATTCGCAAGGGGGAAATCTTAGGGCCCTTTTAAACGTTCAGTTGTTTCATCGACAAACTGACAGACGCTCGATTTGGGGCATCGTTTGAAATGGCAGAATGGCAGTTTGTCGACGAGAGAAGTTCCGTTCAGACGAACACTAGAACAGTTCTCTGTCCACGTACAGGTAAAAAGTGCGGCACAACTCTATCAATTTTCCGTATACTTGCTCTCTTGTTAGCTTATTGCTACATTCTTTGGACTTGACTTTTCCTAACGCCGGTAATGTCCGGTACATTTCAATAAACTGTAGCACAGTTTCCTTATTACTCCAGTCGGACATCTGTCAGTGGCAAAGCAAAACTAGTAGATCTAGCGATTAGGCAAATATAAAGACAGCACTAAACATCTAATGAATGGCACACAATGAGGAACACTTGTTGATTGCCTCTCACTTTCAATAAAGTACACACAAACATTTATTTGGTAATCTGGCTCTAAATTGCGTTTTTCGTATGATTATGACCAATATTGGGTCGCTGATCACGAAAACCATAGTAGTTTTAAGATTTGACCAATATTAAGTAAGTTTTTAGACTGCATTTTTAACTCCTCCGACCGGAAAATATCTAGCTTGGCCAGATATCTGGCGCCGGGCTGACAACTGAACTGTCAGTTATCGAGACGATTTCTTGTTTCCACCCACGCTCAAATTCGACTTGCCACCGGCCGCCCAATCCGATATCCTACAGTTTGTCGATGAAAGAACTGTACCTTTAAACGCCAGAATATATCTGGCCAAGCTAGATATTTTCCGGTCGACGAACTGACAGATGAGCGCGGAGTGGGGCGAGGAAGTGACTTCTTTGATGTCGCCGCAGGTGGAGATTAAAATGCAGTCTAAAAACTTCCTTGATATTGGTCAACTCTAAAAATTAATATTATTTTCGTGATCAGCGACCCAAATTTAGTCACAATCACACGAGGAACGCAATTTAGAGCCGGATTACCAAATTATTGTATTTTGTGTGTGTAGGTATTTTGTTGAAAGTTGAAAGTGGATGCAATCAACACGTGTTCCTCATTGATTGTGCCATTCATTGATGTTTAGTGTTGTTAAGTGCTGTTTTATTTGCCTACTCGCTAGATCTACTAGTTTTGCTTTGCCACTGATAGATATGTCCGGCTGGAATAATAAGTAAATTGTGCTACAGATTATTGAAAAGTACCGGACATTACCGACATTATGGAAAGTCAGGTCCCAAAGAATAATAATAGCTAACGCTAACAATGAACAAGAGAACTACTGTTCGTCTGAACGGAACTTCTCTCGTCGACAAACTGACATTTCAAACGATGACCCAGATCGAGCGTCTGTCAGTTTGTCGATGAAACAACTGAACGTATAAAATAAAAGGGCTTTTAGAGATTTTACATGATAATGATAGACATTTAAGAAATGAAAAAAAATAATAATAATAATCAAGAGCAAACAGTAGTTAGGGCTCAATAGCGCAGCGGTCAAGGTTTTGCCTCGCACAACGTAGACGGCTGGCTCAATTTTGCTTTGTTTTTGTACAAAGAATAACGATGAGAGAAAGGGGTGGGACTGAGACTGAAATGGTTTTTTATATTTTTTATTTAATTTGTTATTTGATTATTTTAAAGAATTGTCATTTAAGAGGAAAGAGTGGGAATAGAATGAGATTTCATCTAGGCCTATTTTGTTTTGTTTTGTTTTTCCAAACCTTTGTCGGGATTATTAAGGATTATCAAAATTTAAACGCTTTAATTTTAAATTACACCATTGTATTAATCGTTTTCAATTATTTTATATGGATAGTATAAATAGGTTACATAGGGTATTATCAACAAAGTGGTTATTCAGAGTCGACTCTGGATAACTGTACACAGTTATTCAAAGTTCTAAATAACTGCGTACAGTTCTCCAAGCCATTTTTTTTTTAAAGTGTCGAAATCTGGATTATATTTCTCAATACCGGTATTCATAATTTATATGTTGTTGTGGTCATTGATCAGTCACTTTTTGTAAAACCATTATCTCATTCCAAATTAAAAGAAAATGCTTCAGAGAGAAAAAAATACAAGTAAACAAAACAACAACCGCCTTTACATGCAGCGGTTATTGTTGTATTGAATTTTACCCGTGTCCACTACGTAGGTGGTATCAAGGTTTTCTTAGACTGCCTTGTAAACATCTAAGGGTTCTTTTACATGCGTATATTAAACACATGGGACCTCCGACATTCTAGTCCGTTTCCGAAAAGACTTGGCACTCTTTATCCTAGCAACTTAAGGATAGGGGCCAGACGGAAACCCGAAAAAAAAATTGGATTTCAAATTCAAGCCACACGGGTTTGAACCAGGAACCTTTGGCTTGGTAGTCGAGCGCCTTAACCACTGAGCTATTCGCTCACCCATGCGGCGGTACTTGACATGGAGTCAAAGAGAACTTACTAGTCGATCGTCACACGCATTTTCCTTTCAACCATGTGGCCCAAAGTCAAAAGCATTCGTTGCAATATTTCTTTTAATACTAGATCTAGATCCATTACAATCAACTACATGTATTGCCTTTCGCCTTCTTCTAAGCGACGGGGCATGACATGACAGCTTTAAGGATGAGTCTTGCCATCTTCCTCTACATTTTAGAGCGGTCATTCGCATTGTTCTGTTTGTAATATGTACACGTAATTAGCAATCGGGACAATTTTAGCTTCTGATGGTTTTCTTATAAGTTATAGGGGCCTACGCTTTTGAGATCTCTGTTGAGGACTGTGTGGATGGATGTTGGTGGTTTTCCTAAATACATTGTAATTGTACAATTGTACATGCTGTCCAGATGGTGTGAAGTTGTTTTTGTTTTTTGTTTATTTTTAAGCGAGGATATGATTATGGTTACTAGAATTAGTACCTAGTGTGTGTCCCAACAGCACAGTTGCTCCTCACTCTAATTCCAGGGTGTGGATGAAAGATACAAACAAATCTTTATAGGCCTTATGATATTATTTTCGTCGGATAGGCTTATTATAGTTGTATATTTTTAATGCTTAGTTTGTGTCAGACTCTTTCCTGTAGAAAACATCGAAATTGTCTCTTTGCTTTGAGCAAGTGTCACTGTTCCACTACACAGATAAAAATAAAGATTGCATAGGTAATGCATACAATTTCATTAATGCTCTGCTAAAACTTGTCGTTTCTAACTTAAGTATCGGCCAATTTGTTCACAGCGCTGTTGAAATGAAAGCTGTTTCTTTCTTTCTAATTACATATACATTTATTACATGTATTATGTATTCACATTCAGTCTCCATATAAATATACATTTCGTTTTTCTTTTTCTATCTTCTTTATCACCTGAGACGAAAATTGATTTAGGCAGTGTACATACTCTTATTTATGATAATTTATCAAAAATGATATTTTTTTAAAAGGATGCTCTGTGTCTCGTTCAAATCTGTTTATTTTACTACAGAGCCATTAAATCGACGAAACCAATAAATTACTACCGGTGGAAGTTCATAATCGAATACAGATAGACCGACAATTAGAGGAGTCATTCAGCCATCCCTTAGTATGTTGTTTAGGGTACATGATAAACAGGGTTGGGATGCGGCTGTCACCTTGGGAGGTTTCAGTGTTGATTTGAAATTAACATTTACCTTACTGATATCCACGTTTCGCTGAGCATTATGCATGCGAATATAAGCCAGTTCTCATATTCTGGTAAAATACACCTTTATAAATAATCATCAGGATCAATTGTACCAAATGTAGCAATCATATCGATTCCGGTAATGGCTATGTTGCCAATCTCGAGTTTATTCAGTGTTGGCTACATGTAGATGTATTGCAATATGCCGATATTTGAAAAATGTATATTATTAAAATTTTCTTCATAGCAATCTACATCTTGACAATGTAAATAATGTTTTATGTTAAACATTTGAGATCTTTTGTCCTTCACATCGAATACAGTTGGTGAGAATAGTCCTATCATCTTGATAGGATATCTCTACAAAATCTATGCTAATGCATTTGGTATGCGATCAATTTTATTATCGTGATGCCTTATCAAATTTAAAGTTTAAGGTGAACTAATTAATTTGAACTCAATTATAATAATGCAAGACAAAACAAAATCAAATAATAATAATAACAATAATAAAATACACAGATAGATCTCGAAAAACAATAATAAACTCAACAAAACCAACAACAAAATCTCAATGAAAAATTAAAATCTGCAACACGTACATTAGTACAAGAGTAATTGTAATGTCTGTTACATGGACACTCATCGTAGACCGCTACCACAGATCCAGGGGGGTCTAGAAAAGCATACTACTACTACTACTACTACTACTACATCATGTACATCTGCCGTCGTGTTGGCATGCATTTTTAATATTACTTTTACTTACTGCAATATCTCGTGGTGCTTTTGCCGAAAATACTAACTGTAGTGAATACAGTACAAGTACACATTTCCATCCGTTTCATAGGCTAAGATAAAGAGAGAAAAGATTAAGTTAAAAAATGGGACACTTTGACCGGGGTTGTTTTTTTAAGAACAAAAGCCATATAAAATACATGTAGTCGTCTCTGCTTTAGTACCAGTACCAGTCATAACATGAAGAGTTTCTATTCCATGTAACTCTGGAACTTATCCAGAGAATATGGTAGCCTACTACGTGTTGGCTAGCTGGCTCACTAAGTTTTCAGAGCTTGGATTATCTCGTGCAGTTGAAAGCAAACGATACCTAATATGTAAACATTTCAACCGGTGAAAACAGGTTGGATAAGACAAGAGGATACCATCGATATGGTAAATGAGTAAATGAAGTGTATCATTTTAACCTACATATCATTTTTTTTTTTTAAATTGTGGATCCTTCTCAGTATTAGGCATAGATCTAATAGTACAAAAAGCAGCTGATGTAGTTTTTGTAGTCTGTGACTGTGAAGTGAATATACATGTAAATGTGAATGTGAGATTCTGGTCCCGCGGAAAATTGTATTTGAAAATTCTAAAAATTGCAAAGCATAATAACAAGTGTTGAAATTGCGGCCAGAAATAGCAAAAATTGGAAATTTTGTCTTGCTTGGGTGGCGCTAATAATACCACAAAAAATAACCAAAATTGCAAAAGAATCGCTAGTAATGGTAGAAATTGCACTCTCTAAGTGGCAAAAATTGCAAGGCAACAATGCAAAAAGGTCGCACTTTTCCGCGGGGCCAGGACGTTATGCCGCGATCGCTTATCATTTTTCGGTTACATGTACATAGTACCATTATACATGTACATAGTACCATTATACATGTACATAGTAGTACCATTATACATCTACAACACGTATATAGTACATGTCGTAACGAATTTCGTATTCTTAATATTTTTAATAAGCCTAGATTATTATCCCTTCAAATTACAAGACATTCACATTTATCAATTAGAGAAAGACGACATTAATTTAATCCACTATGCAGGTAGATCAGCTACTACTACTACTATTATTATTCTATCACTTTACTGGCGTAGATTCCAAGGGAAGTAGATAATACATGTAATATATAATCGCCTCCCTTCACATGACATCGGAGTCTAGAGCCAGGGGTTGGCAACTAAAGGCAAAAGGTACACTTGTCAAACTTGGCAACAACATGTATTGGACATCCCTATCGGATCGACATCTTTAATCTGTTTGAAGAAAATTGCTTTTGCTCTTCTTTCGCCTTTTGGTTTAACCTATTTACTGCGATCAAATTTTCTCCCACACCAAAGCAACTAAGTTGCCTAAAAGTAACACTTGTAGGCTACACGAAGAATTGTGTACAAGTACAAGTCCAATGCTCAAATAACAAATCATGTTGTCGATATAGAGCAATTGGCAAGGTATGAGAATGAGGACCATGCAAGGACGGGGCTCCCAATAGAAGAAATACTCTTGAAAAATCCAAACTTTTTAAATAAGTTATTTTTATTTTTCATCAAGGTACCTCAGTACATACATTGTATGCCCATCGGGGAATTGAAATTTTGAATTTTGATTGAGGATTTTGTAGCGGATTGCCAGGGAACACGAGTATCACAAGTGTACCGATCACTTAATAGGTATGTGCTACAGAAGAATGAATCAAGATGCATTTAATTAACTTTACCCCAGTCAAGGTTATTATAAATTATAATATCTATTGATGAAGTGCCATTACATGATTACAAATTACATGCATACTTCATCCTGCTCAGATGTAAAAGAAAGATAAGATTTGAAGCAAAGGCTACATAATGTGAAGAGCCAGTCAAACCTACTCACATTTAATATCAATATATATTTTTATGAGTGTTCTGTATAAGGAGGCTAGAGGGATTTTGGAATGGCTCGTTTACCATAACTCCCACATTTAGTGGCTTCGTATCATTTAGCATAATTTATTAGAGTACAGACTAGCAACCTGGTTTACTTTAAAAAGGTACATGTAAAAAAAATATTGATAAAATACAGGGGTAAGACTAAGAAATGACTCTCACTACTTTCAGAAACCACAAACTATTTTCAGATACCTTAAACACATTTAGATCTTAAAATAACACAACTCAACATAAAGCATATATATATATATATAATCTTGAACTTTTATTTATAAAACAAAGCAGTTGGTCAAAAGGTGATGAAGCCTAGTCAATGTAAAGCTATGAAGTCGTGAACAATAATAACAAGTAATCAATAGACATTTTATAAATTAATTAGCTGCCAACAGCTAGATGAATAATTGTAGAAACATTTCAAGACATAAAAAAATAGCTTATTTGATATATTACATTTACAATGTGGTTCTCTAATTTTAATTGGAAATTGTATTAAGGTCAAAAAAGGTGGGGTAAAATTCACATTTCAGCTTTAGAGAGAAGATGAATGATCAGACTTCCACATGAAAGCCATTGATATAAGTATTATAAGACAGAATCTTGGTACATGTAGTAGTTGTCTAGGCTCCCGACTTAATGGTAAAGCTGAACCCGCTTAATCCAAATCAGTTGGGTTTTTGACATTTTTTTTATTAAGCTGGAATTTGGACTAACCGAAAATGCCTAATTTCATGTAGTGAGCTTAAACTTTTGGGTAGATAGCATGCAATAAGTGAAAGCAATGCCCTCTGTATTGCCAAGATCATAGCAAGAATATCAACATACACTGCGCCAATGCCTAGCCTATCGGGAACAACGATGCCCACTGAGCACCTCCAAGGCTAAATCTGCCGTCGTTTGCCGGGATTCTGGGAGTAGTTTGAAGCGGCTGTCGGAGATACTGACCTACCCGTTATCTCAAAGTTGTCATATTTGCTGACCCTACTAAAGGGAGAAGCAAAACTTGCCATGCAAGGACTCTCATTAACCGCCGTGAATTACACAATTGTATGTGATATACTGAGACAGCGCTATGGGAGACTTGAACATATCATATTCTCCCACATACAGGACTTGCTGGACACAGACTTTCCTCGCTAGGATAAGGTGTCCCGCCTATGGGAGGCCTACGACCATCTACAGGCACGTTGTAAGGAGACTTGAGACATTGAGGATGACGGCAGGACAGTAAGGTGTAGCGCTGACCCCGTTAATCCTATCGTGCTTACGGTATGATCTTCAGTTGGAATGTGCTTCACCTCGATTTGACACCCTTTGCCAATCTCCTCAATCCAACTATCCAGTATTTCTTTAGCTGCAACAAAGGTTTTGGCATTATCGATTATTATGCATTTTGAAAGGGATCTCCTGCTTACGAAACGAACAAAACCGAGCAGGAAATCTTTCACTGACTGACAAAGAATCCACCTACTGTACATGTACTGCTCTTACAACAGCACAAGTGAAAAGAGCTCCGCCATTCTCAGTTTGTGGAATTGACTTTGCCGGTCTGTTGTTTTGTTCGGATCTGCCAGGTCCTGCCAGTGAAGTTTTTATTTTATTTTTGACGGGATTATTTTTCAGTCTCAATTTTTGTTCTCTACCACCAACAACAAAATTGGATTAAGCCGGTCGAGGCAGGTACGAATTTGGATTAACCAGTCATTTAATATAGAAAAAATTCCGTTATTTTCAAAACATTTGGAATAACTGGGTTGGACTGTATTAACAATGCTCTTACTAGGAGAATACTACACTATCTAATTTACCCATGTTCGCTTGCCAGGTTCCATTTTCATCATCTCACCCCTTCTTCTTCTTCAAATATACTGACACAACTCAACTGGCTGTCAATACACACACACACACACACACACAAAAGGACGTGCTAGGCCCATATGAAGATTTGAATATTTCATATTGTAGCTTATGTTTAAGATTATCAACACTTTCGCTACTTCTAATATTAGGATTTCATTTATTCCACAATTTAGCAGTGCTAGGGAAGAAAGAATGTCTATGGCAATCATTTTTAGAGACTGGGATGTTAAAT
>JASKDV010216600.1:0-10033 GCA_032466395.1 Aegires albopunctatus | reverse complement strand
CCGAAAAAAAACAAAACAAAAAACACACACACAAAAAAATCCCACCCCAACCTCCGATTCCCCTTCCCAAAATAACCACAACAACAACAACTAACAAAAGCTATAAAAACATTCCCTCCTGTCTTTCCCCCTTCCAAGCCAAGGCGTTCCATTCTAACATAATGACTAATACGCTGTAGCACAATAAGTCAACATGATCATAGACCTTTGTGTTGTTGAGCCAAAGCATTCGCCTCTGATGTCACAGTGGTCATTTTCTCGTCTAAGGTGGTCCAATCAGATTCTTGTTCGTTTAGTTGTACTTGGGTGGCTTGGACATTATTCTCAAGGACTTGAATATTGGAAGGGAAAAAGAGACATTGTGAGATTCAAGCACAAGGATGAACGTAATACAGGTAACAATGCTTATGTTAAAAAAATTGGAATAAAAATTTATAATAACGATGATGATGTATTGACGATAATAATAGAGACTAATATAATAACAACAACTAAAACAATAATAATACTAATAATAACAACAACAATGACGATGACGACGACGATAATGATGATGAGGATAATGTAATAATAATGATGATAATAATAATAATAATAATAATAACAACATTGATGTCGAGGATTAATATACCTTGAGGCTGTAAATCTAACTGCATCATTTCATCTCTCAGTGTCTCACTTTGATTTTTTATAGTTTCATAGAAAGTTTTGCGCTGTGCAAGAGAATCACTTGCAATATCTTTATTAACTTCGGCAATTAATCCCTTAGCAGTGTCAGCCATTTCTACAGCGTTATTGAGATCACGGATTACTTTCCTGTAGTTGTCTATGGCATCTTTTGTTTCCCTTCCAATTACAGGGAGGGTTTGGTAGGTGCTGTGGAATATAGAGGAAAAATGTGTAAGTATGGATATTTCCTTAAAATGTCATTAACTCATTGTGGTTTCTTTGCCTGAGTATGGCCCATAATAGTTGTTAAATCACATCATGAGAAACATTATATATAGCCATATAGTTAGTGAATAATACTCGTAATAATATTCTTATTAGCAAGCTATTTTCATATCATGGGTTTTTTATCTCCGCCAACAAAGTGTTTTTGACATGGCCTTTAACAACTTGTAAACGACCCAGTCACAGCTTTTGGAAGGTCTTGGAGGATACGGAAACAATCTTTCCTATTCCTATTTTTTAAGAAATTTTCTAGCTTTCCAACAAGACAAAGTGTGCAGGTCAACTAAAATTTTTTGTTTTAAAAGTGAGGAAAGGAAGGGGAGAGGGAGGAAGATCATATTCTGACCAAGAGGCAATTTTATCAGAGGGTTTTGAAATATGATGAAAAGAATTATGGGCTACAGGATAATATCAACTAAGACACATTAAAGTAGTTTTACTCTTGTATCAGGATAGTAGATCTTCTTTGACTATAAGGCCAAATTGATATAGAAAATACATTTTGAAGATAAATTCAAATTTATAACAAGCAATATATTATTCATACCTGTTGAGAGTATCAAATGCTGTCTCCAAATTTGCAAGGTGTGCTTCAGCATTATTCACGGCATCAACTGTGTTTGTCATAAAGTCAGTAAAAGGTCGAAAGCGTGCGTTTAGATTTGATCTTCCAGTTTCAAAGTTTGAAACACCTTTAAGGAAATAACAACAGCTGTCAGTTACTGTAAATCATAAGCATAAACCAGTAATAATTCATTCTGAGATCACCCCTTTTCATTCAGTTTTGAAATTCATAACTAATATTATGGAAGAATCACTTGTGTTATTGTCATTGATAATGATCAGCAATAATCATGATTAACCTCATCATTGTTGTCATTATAATCAAAAGCAAACTCACAAATACAGTGCTTTCATTCACCGATGCATTTAATCAATTCCCCCTCCGGGCAACCAATTCATATTTTGAGAACAATTATAAAACCTAAAAAATTGAGAAAATTGCATGAAATATTTTTACTTCTCTAGTGTCAAAGATACAATTCAATTAAAACAACATGTAGATGTTTTTGACCTTTGAGTAGATATTAAATAAAATAACATTACCACTAGGGAAAGGCAAAACATTATCTCCACTTATTGCCTCAACAGCATTTCCACTATAGATAGCTGTTGCTTTCTCAAATGCTCCTTTAGCACTTTCCAATGTTGATTCTAATTTGGCATTCCATACTTCAGAGGCAGTCAAAACCGTGTCAATTGCTTTCAAGAGGCTTTCAGTTTGAGATTTCAGGGCCTGGAAGACCATGCAGAGGATCATGAATAAGTAAATCTTTATTTTTATTTTTATTTTTTTTGGACACAATAAATTTAAAATGAAATAATTTTCATGTGCACACATGCAAAATAAAATAAAATACATGTTTTCTTTCTCTTTTGGATGTTATTGCTACAGTTGAAACTGCTTAATCTGAAACTCAAAAGTTCTTGCAAAAACTTCAGTCTAACCTTTAATGGCAGTGTAGAGGTGTTTTATTATTATGTTTCGATGGCTTTTTGACAATGGAAAGAAAACACTGCATCAGCCATTTTGTATGCTGACCTGTAACTGTCATTGGCTTACAATGGTTTCTTGCTTTGGATTTCTTTCTGACTTTCTTTTTCAAACTGTTTTCATGGTGGCTGGTGTTCATTACATTTTTTGGTTGTTTTTTTTTTTCTTTTTAAGAAACACTATTTCTTACAAAAAGTCCCCGCTCGCATTTGAAGATTTGATAGATAATTTCTATGATTTCTGTCCTCAACTGGTCAAAAAATATTTCAGTATAAGCAGGCTTACTTCTAGATAAACTGGTCTATTTATATATAAAAAGTTCTTCTTTTTTTAAAATTATCTGTATAACCGGGATTTCAGTTTCCCTGATTTCAGTATCAGCGGCAACGACTGTATTAAATTTGCAGTCTGATGGTGTCATGATCCAGGAATCAACGTATTTATAACTAAATAAGACATTTACTTACTAAGTAATGCAAAATAAATGAATTGATATTATATTAGACATTTGATGTTTCATCGTTTAGTGAAAAAGTCATAAAGTCATTCAATAAACAAAATAGAATGTTGAAATTACCTACGTTAATTTTTGTGCCTGGTTTGTGTCTATAATTATTGAGCTTACTATCTTTATTTTTGCTGAGGTGGTTGTATTCTACTTAATTTTGGAGAAATAAAAATATTTTCTTTGTTATAAAAGAACTTGATTGTTCTTTTCACTTACGTCAAGTAATTCTTCAAATTGGTAGTTTTTTTACTTATTGATTTTTTGTACTTGGTCTATAAATGGATCCTCCCATTAATTTCCTGATTGAATGAAATGTTTTATTTTTATTCTTTTATAATTCCTTCACCTTTTTTAATTCCATTTTCCCATTATTTCTATTTCAAACCCTTTTCCTTCTCAGTTTGAATTGAAAATTAGATAAATGCTGTATGTGAATAAGAAAAAATTATCTTAAAAATTGATCTGGCACAAAAACAACAACAAAATACATGTACACTTGTGATTCATTACTAGTACAAATTTGAAACAAACTTACAAGAGCTCTCTCCATCGTATCATCGATGACTTGAACACGATAGTAAACTTCACTCTGATTGGAAATCAATTCATCAATATTCACTGAGATGAGAGTAAAGTTTTCCATAAGGATACTGACCGAACTTAACTGATTTGTGCTTTTTGTCTCCTGCAAATAAAAGAAAATTGTCATTTACAGAATAAAATGTTGAAATTCATATTATTGTCTCATATTGGTAATTTTAAAAAAATTAAAAAATCAGGGAACTTTGGCTTTGCAAGTGAGTAGCTCCCACACACCAGTACATTGCAAAACTTTAAAAAAGACCTGTACCTTCCCTCTCCTGTTTGGTATAACTTCGACTAAATTTGCGGCACAATTACAAAACTACCTGTACACAAATACAAACACACATAAAAAAAAAAATTTCCTGAAGAATATACTTTATCTGTAAGCCAAATTCCAGTCATTTAGTTACTTGTGTCATGAGAACCATAAGGCAATGAAAATAATAATAATATAAAGTTTTTTTTTAAAATGAGTAAAAATAAGTGACATGCTCTACCATCTACTGAGGTGATAATTAAGTATTAATTAAGCATAATTGTTGCATTGCATATGCCTTCAGTGCCAATTCTTGTATGACAGAAAAATCTAAATAATTCTATGGCTTTATACACTCTTTCAAAATTGAAGCAAAAGAAGCATGATCCTTAATGACCAACCTGTTCTTGGATTGTATTGATCAACGCTTGTATTCCACTTGTGTTTTGAACATCAGCAATCAGCTCGTTCACCGATGCGGTTTTATCGGTCAGATCAATAGTGACTGTGGTTACTTGATTACCTTTGTCGGAAAGCTTAATAAAATAAAATAAATAATTTCAAGCAACAGATTTTTCAGAGTAATCCTTTAAATTGTTCCCTTAAAACTCTATAATATAGTTATGTCATAATTAAATAGGTGACACAAACAATGTATACATTTAAACGATTTATTTAATAAGGTTTTCATAAATAATATGGTGGCAAGTTTGCCCCTTCCTCACTATAATCTTTAACATCTTTAACATTAAAACATACATATCATATTCAGAGCTACCAATTACGCTCACAAAAAACTGCACAGTTGCCAGAGAAATGTCATTAATCCAAGGAAAAACCATACAACCCTCATATGTATGGGTAAAAAAAAAAAGGTAATTTACAAATTACAAATAATTAACTTCTAGACAGCCAGATAATGCCATTTTTCTGCCTATTAATTTCCCCAAATATGACAATCTTGGCAAGATTGCTGGCCAGCCCTAGACACATGCAATAATACAGGTACGCTAGCCAAGCTTAGAGAGTAAAAAGCATTTGTATATATTGTGCATTATCACTAAATGTGTTCAATGCACTTTGCAGAGTTTCCCTTGCAGGCCATTTCATTCCTTAGGCTATTTAGCTTTGACAGAGCTCCATAACTTTGCTTTAGCCTATTTCAATGTGATGCTTCTGCAACTGGCACAGCAACCTGGTTCTCAAAGGTCTTTTACCAATTATATCAAGGCCATTGAAAAAGCATATACGTGCACTTAATAAGTCACAAATACATATATGAGAGATAAAAATACATGTAAATGTGTATTGCTCACAAAGTTGGCAGCTCTGCATATATGTAAACATTATTTATATCTTCTTTTGTTGATGACAATAATGTAGGATTGTAATACCTCTGAGGCACTTGTGTTGTACTGTAAAAGATATTGTAACTGGGAGTTGATTTCTCGTTCATGACTTGTTATAATTGCAACCAACGTAGTTGCATTTGTACTCATATCTGTTTCCTCTGTGGCTTTGCTGTTGCTTCTGGCCAGCAAATCAGATGAATCTGCTTGAAGACCCAAAACCTACTTGGGAGAAAAAGTGAAAAAAAAAAAAGAGCAAAAAAAATAATTTCTTTGATCTATCACCTTTTAACATTATAAACATTGAGGATCAAAAAAAAAAATTTAGAAAACAAAATAAAAGTTTTATAAGGTTTGAGTTGTAAAAATTCAATGGTACTGTTTTTATTGTGACGAAGAGATGATGAAAGAAAAAATTTAAGGAAAACAAAGTATGATAAAAAATGTAGGGTTTTGATCAATAATATTTTCATTTATTTTTTTGTGTGGAATGTACAATTCAAAAATATTTTTAAAAAAGAACAAAAATTATACAACTTTCAACTTAATAATGATGCTATGATGCACTTCTATTTTTTTTTACTCAAGAAATGAAAAGAGTACGGGACGCTTAAAGTTTTACCGTAGTATTCGTATTTTCAAACTGATTTGACAAAGTCCTTAGAAGACTTGATATACTCCCAGTCACATCAGTGACAGATGTTGCACCACTTTCAGCAAGGCCAAGCTGTTGTAATGCACTTTGCAAATCGTCTTCGATTAACTGGAGTCTTGAATCTTCACCTTGTACATTGATTGTAATTGTAACATTTGTCAAGTACTGAGAAGCTGTGTTGGCAACAATTTGCAAACTGTTACCAATTGCTTTTTGACATGAGCCACATTCTATGAACGTAGAAAAGAAAACATTGAAATAATGAAAGTTAGGGTACCACTAATCGTAGGAAAAAAGAAACTGACAAAACTCAGCTAGGTTGAATATTACTGTCAATACGCCATTGAAATTAAACCCAACAAGTCGTGGAAATATATTACAGTATTATGTTAGTATTGTTAGTTAGCTAATTGTATGTAGATTTAAGTATTTCATATTGTAGCATATGTTTAAGAGTATATCAACACTTCACTACTTCTGACATTTGGATTCAATTTATTCCACAATCTTGCAGTGCTAGCTAGGGAAGAAAGAATGTATCTGGCAATCATTTTTAGAGGCAGGGATGTTATATGTCTGGCCATCCGAGTTCCAAGTTCTTCTATTACATGTACTTTTATTTAGTTCAATTATAGGGATATCTTTTTGACCATTAATTGCTTTAAAGAATATGACTACTTGAAATGATGTGTATCAAAATCTAACCTGTGCATCCCGTTGGTGTATAGTCAACGTAGAGGGGCAAACACACATCACATCGTCTTCCTCCAATTCCAGGCTTACAGGTGCATTGGCCAGTGGTGGCATTGCATTGAGTATTGGGAACAGTACCATCAGCAGCACATGCACATGCTGGAATGAAATTAATTGATGAACAACTGGATTACAAGTCTACTTCACAAACCTTGTTTCAAGAATGAGGACAGCAGAAAGTTATTAGTACAGTAGTAAATAAAAAAATGATTGTCATTGATAAGGTACCTTCACAAGGTTTGTCAGGCAAACCAAAGAAATTTTCACTGCAAGAATCACATAAATCTCCTTCTGTATTTGCCTTGCACGTGCATCGGCCATTTTCTAAGTCACATTGCACCTGTGCAGAGCCGGTTAAAAGACACTGACATTTTTGACAACCTGCAGCAAAGCAAAACATGGCAAGAAATTACTTGGCTTATTCAAACAATGATAAATTTTGACCAAAGATACATGATTCATAACTTGTGATGGGGCATCAGTGGTCTAGTGGTTAACACAGTTCAAACACGAGAAACCAGCAGTTCCACTCGCCAACTCTGGTTGGCTGGGTGACTTGGTGGGATTGTATCCCGCTAGATGCAAATTTTCTCAATGATGAAAGTCATTGGCAGTGTGTCCTTAGGTAAAACACTTTGTCCCATCTACCTCATTAGACTTAGAGGTGAATGAGTACTTTTTATGACTGTCTGATATTCTTCACATTCATACCGAGTGGACAGTGCCACTGTCCGATAGAGTAGTCATATAATCATTTTCTCTGTTGAATTATCCCCCTCTACTAACAATTATTTGAATTATATCTTTACAAAAATGTCATATTCCTATTCTCCAATTACTTACAAACATTTTGATGTATGACAAGCTGTTGGCTTTCACTCTAACTCCACAATGTGAGCTTTTCAATCCAGTGTAATCTCATCATTCTAAGTTAATTCCGCCATTCGGCAGAAAAATTTCCGGTCATAAAGAGTTAAGACAGCGTTGTCCCTGTCTTAAAATTGCATTTTTGCTTAACAAGCTACCAGTCTTGTCCTATCTTTTCTGTGTTGCTGTCAGTGAGGGTAAGTGAAAAGAATGTGATCATCAGCAATCACAATGTTATTTTTATATCAATAGTACTATTTATGCATTAATAGTATTTCTGTTACATGAAGATAGTGTCAAAGATGATAATGATGAGGATCATGACAATAATAATTACAAACTCATACCCAGAAAAGAAGCATTATTATAACCCCAGTAACCTTCCAGGCACTTATCACAAGTCCTCCCTCCAACTCCAGGATGACAAGCACACTGACCATTGGAGACATCGCAGATGGTGGAATTAGATGCTGATTCTACACATCCACATTCTGTATAAAAGAACAACGTTTGTAAGAGAGGTCATAGTAAATATTGAACATTGAATGAGTATCAAATCCAAAGGGGATGTTGTTGTGGAGATATAAGTGCGCTCACAATAATATCATAATCAGCTGACAGGTAGAGAGTTCAAGTACCAAATTGCCCTTGGTCTGATAAATAGACCTTGGTTAGTCTTATTCAACAGAATTTCCTTAAACAGCCTAACGTTTAGTTCCAGCTTAGCTGGAGCAGTAACCAGCAATGAATGGCTATTCAGTCAGAATATGATTTAGAAATTTACATTCTGGTCCATGTCAACAGGAAGCATGGGATAAAATCTGGCACCTTGAGCCACATTGACTTTATAACTGGAATGCAAAAACATTGACATTTGTTCATAACTTAAAATCTTATCTAGATACACTTTCTCTATTTTTATATTTGCAGTCACAAGGTGTAAGAGATATGGCTTGAAATAGAAATGGAACTTTGATTTACTGACACTGTTCTAACTGATGAGTCAGTTACCTGCACAATTTTGAGTTGAAGCATCTCCATAAAAGTTATCGGCACATTTTTCACAATTATTTCCCACTGTGTTAGATTTGCATTCAATGCAAACCCCTGTCACATTATTGCAGCTATCAGCATTACCATTACATTGGCACAAAGAGCATGTGCCACCAGATATTTGAGGGTTCCCATAGTAGTTAACTGAACATCTAAAAAAAAGAAAGAAAAAAAAAGAAAAAATGTGAAATTTAGCAATTACAAAGAATTCATGAAAAGCTTGATTGAGGTGAGTAAGGAAGTAAAGGAGTTTGCTTAACTCTTTCCCTACTGGCCCAAAATCCACGGTTGGACCAAGCCATTTTTTTTATGACCCTGACTGTTATAGAAATATGGTGTTTGTGTTCTTGTTTCAAATGAAAAGTTATAAGTGTTGCATATGCAATTGAAGGAAAATGAATGAGCTTTCATAATATGAGGGTTGGAAACAATTAGACATATAATTGTCAGAGATAACATGTTGGGAAATGAGAAGAATTGCAGAAGCGCAAAAACGCAAAATGCGTTTCATGGGGTAAAATCGTTATGAACCCCCCCCTCCGCAAAATGCATTTTTCGATAGGGAAAGATTTAAGGAGAATTGAGTTGGCACCATAGAATTAGACAAAGGAGGATCCATACCAGCCAAATGGTACAGCTCCAATTGAATGCCATTGGTAGGTCGGTAAGTTAATAAGATCAGCTATTGCCACATAATTAGACGAAAGTGAATCCATACGAGTGGAAGTTGTATGGCCACAATAAGAATGAGTCAATCGCCATTAGTATGTTGGCAAAAAAAGCAAAATGTCTCTCGCCAAACCAAAGGCGAAGAAATCTTTCAGTCACATGAATGTATCATAGTTATGTGTATATTTCTATGGTTGGTACTTATGTTTTTGAGAGGCAAAAACGTAATCTTATATAGACATTAGATTTTTCATGACATCACTTACTGATCACAAAGATTCCCTTCATAACCTGGGTTGCAAAAGCTGCATATAATGCCTCCATTTCCTGATGAGCCAACGGAACAGGTAGAATTTACAACTCTCGGTGGATGGCAAGGACATGCGGTGCAATCGGATGATGTTCCATTTAAGGCATCACCATGGAACCCATCAGCACATTTTTCACAGGAAGCACCTGAAAACAATAAGGAGAGATAAACAAAAGCAAACTATCCTCCCATCGTTGTGATTTACAATATCTCGTAAAGCACAGCTATGATCGAATAAGCTGTAAATTTCTTTTGTATCATTCATATAAATTTTAAAAATATAATATTAAACAGCCAACGAATGCCTCTTTTTCATTTAAATATTATGTTGTATATTCTTGAAATTATATACATTTCACCAACATTTGCATTGGTAATTTCATAAATAGAAATAATAGTGAAATTGACTGTATTTTCTATAGTAATAGTTATTTAGAGAGAAGGAGAGAGGGAGAGAGAGAGAAAGAGAGAGAGAGAGAGAGAGAGAGAGAGAGAGAGAGAGAGAGAGAGAGAGAGAGA
>JASKDV010216589.1:0-10033 GCA_032466395.1 Aegires albopunctatus | reverse complement strand
ATTACGCATATATGCGTAGCCCGTCACGAAGGGCTAGTTACGCATATATGCGTAGCCCGTCACTAATGAGTTAAGGTTATGCATCACTAAGGCTAAGATTAAGGCCGATTATCACAATTATTATTTCTGAGGCAGTTTAGGAGACAATTTTCTCAGCTCTTCTTATTTTTAAAGTTCTTTGTCATAAGATATATAAAAGTAGTATATTGATATTTTATTCTGATTGAACAGATGAAAAGGAGCCCAAGAATGGACCAGCAGGAGCTGAAAACAGAGCCAGACACACCAAGACATTAGAAGACCAATACATTTGTGCTATGAAAGAATTGCAGTTTGACACCTTTGAATTGGTCACGGAGGAAGGCCGAAATCTAAAGTTTAATGTGTCCCATCATTACGAATCAAACGTCAAGGCAGCTGGAGTGGTCACAAATGTTGCACGGACAAGACGTTTGGCTCAGGAAGCTGTCACCCTGTCTACCTCTCTTCCCTTAGCATTTAGTTCAAGTGTCTTTGTACGATGTGATGAGGAACGCTTAGATATCATGAAGGTTAGCATATTCAATTGTTTATTTAGGTCAAAATAAGAATAGGGTTTGTTTTGTTTTTTTAACCCATAAGCAGCATTATCGCCCGCCATCGCCCAATACTGTATTGTGCGGGATCGCCCGTCATTGCCCGCTAGTAATTGAGCCCGGTTTACTCATTTTTAGTATAGATTCAGTTCCTTCATGCAGTCAACACCCACCATTTCTTTAGGTAGGAGAGTTCTACTTTCGTTTTCCTTTTTCCGTTTGACAATGGGAGCATTCTTTGTCTTGTTACGATTTGTTTAGAATGGCGTTCAATTTACTCTCGCAACTGATCAATAGATCTCCAATTCGCGAAGATGATGGAAAGCCCTGATAATGACAATGGTGATGATATATAGACACTGAAAGTGACATAGATCTTGATGGAGATGATGATAGAGGTTTAGATTTATCTGACGACGATGATGGAACAGCTAGATCTAGTCCTAATGGGGGCCTCATTGAAACAGATCATGCGGGGTGGGCATGGTCAGATCAGCTTGAACCAGTCGAAGTTGAAATGTTTACCCAACATACTGGCCAAAAGTTAGGCAATGTGGATCTGGATTATACATCAGATCCTTATAAATATTTTTTGGTATTTAAATCATGTCTGTAACTTGTTTAGTTCCAAAGTTATGTTAAATTTTGTGAAACAGGTTAGGGAGTAAATAAGAGTTATGCCCCTTATATCAGCCATCTGAGGGTGGAAATTTAAGGGTTAATTAAAATTATTTCATTTTCTTTATTTATTTTTTTCTCCTTTGGATTCAAGAGCGAAAGCATCTCTTCTACCTATACCTTCTTTTTCTGAAGGTGAATAGAGATGGGCATGGAATTTTGGTGTGGTCTGCTAATTCTTTCACCTCTTCCTTTGTCTCCATATTTTTTGGCTGTGTTGTTTTTTTGTTTTTTTTGTTTTTTTTTAAAACTCATCTGTTGATAAGTTGATCATTATTATCCTTAATCAATAAATGTTTGATTCAATTTTTGGCTTAATTCTTTATAAAGTCGCCAGTTCATAATTTTTTCATGTTATTCTTATAGGTGTTGATTACGGGTCCCTCTGACACTCCATACGCCAATGGATGTTTTGAATTTGATGTGTTCTTTCCTCAAGATTATCCAAACACGCCGCCGTTTATCAACATGGAGACGACAGGCAATCATTCTGTCAGATTCAACCCCAATTTGTATAACGATGGCAAGGTAGGACTACTGCAATTTCAATCTCAATTTTAATTTCAGTCCAGTTTTTCATTAAGGCACATACATAATTAATCATGAAAATCATGTAATTCAGGTATAAATTGAAGAAATATATTAAAATCAACATATTTTTACCTGGGCCATATTAGATATTCTCTTTGATTATTATTTTTTTCAAAAATATAACTCGAGTGTGCTCTGTGTTTATATGTAAGTAAATTTACAGATGATCATATATCCAAGAAATTAATTTTGTTTATGATTTTCATTGTTGTTTTCAGCAGGGTTTAGCAGATTTGTAAGTTTTTCATACTTTGATTTTTATTTTTTGTTGGCAGGTTTGTCTGAGTGTCCTCAACACATGGCATGGTCGGCCAGAGGAGAAATGGAATGCTCAGACATCCAGCTTTTTACAGGTAGGTAAATGCATTGAAGGATTTGCACTGTCAATAAACATTCCCTAATGCTACTAATTTTAAAAATTTGAGTTTGTAGGCTTTTGTTTCTTCTGAGATTTTACCCAATGATTGTATGGAAATGTTGGGGGCACACACAGCACATGGCTGAGTTTTATGAATGATAACTTTTTAGGTGTAATTGTTTGCATCTGAAAGGACTGGAGAAAATTGTTAAACGTCCCACACCTGTTGATATTAAAAAATTCAAATCGAAGAAGCAAATGAACCAACCAGTCTCATATTGCCAGTACACCATCTATACATTGCTGCACTGCTAATTTGTAATAACAACAACAAAAAAATTGTAGGTCTTAACTTATTTCATACCAAAGCTGTTATTTTGAAATTTTGTATGGTCTGAAACTTTAATTTTTCCAAAATTCCTAAATGCATCAAGTGAAGAAGAAAATGATAAGTACGCACAAGTTCAAACAAGATTATTGGCTGGGCCATTAATGGTCTGATTCTGTAAATGTTAATTTAAATATTAATTGATTAATTATTTTTTGTAGGTATTGGTGTCCATCCAGTCCCTCATTCTTGTCAGTGAACCTTATTTCAATGAACCTGGTTATGAACGTTCTAGAGGAACACCTTCAGGGGCTGCTAGCTCTCATGAATATGATGCCAACATAAGACAAGCCACGGTCAAGTGGGCAATGCTTGAGCAGCTGAAAAACCCGTCTGCTTGTTTCAAAGAGGTAGGAAGTTGTTTTTTGTTGTCGTTTTTTAAAATTTCAGCTACTTTGAATTTGGTGATGGGAAGACTGGATATTTCATGAAAGTTTGCCATTTTATTTTTCTTACCAGCAACACCTGGAAATGTTATTTCCACTTCTGTGATATCTATTATCTTTGTTTTATTTTAAAGTCATTTTCATATACTTTTCATTTTATCCCATTTGAATCGTCAGTGCATAACAATCTTGATGTTAGGTGAATTGTGAAGTTAAAATTCTCTTTTTCCTTCTCCCTTGTTTCCTCTTTTTAAAAAAGAAAGTCTTAATCTCCTCCTCTTTCTTGCATTGTCTATCATTTCCTCTACAATTTTATTTAGCTAGTTGATTCTTTCTCTCTTTGGTTGAATTCTTGATAACATCATCATCAATCTATTCTCTATTCTTTCTTCATCCATTCAGATAATTCACACCCACTTCTGGTTGAAGCGACATGAAATTCTCCAGCAGTGTGAGAAATGGATCACGGAAATGGAGGCTTACAGTAGTGACAAGAGGACAGGAAGGTCTATAGCCCAGAGTACCCTGGCCCTCAAGGTAAACATGCTACTTGCTATTGACATTCACTGTCAAATTAGTGGGTCTGAATTGGATGGGTAGGGAAGTTCAATAAAAGTCAGGCTCTTTAATGTATTATTTCTCGCAGCTAAAATTGTAATTCTTGTCTTCAAATTCATTTGAAATCTTTTATGTTAAAATCGTTAAATTTTGTTTTGAGCAATTTTGTAAAGAAAGTCAGTCAAATAAAAGTGATAAAAGTGTTATGTAGTGTAAGTCATAGAAAAGTATCTTATCACTTAAATTGTATGTAACCTGAACATTGGTATTTTACTTGGACTGTATCATTGTCTTACTCTTTACATATAAGTTTGTATAATAGATGGATGTTTAATTGAAGAATTTCAAATACATGCACTAAAAGTTGTCTTTTAAAATATAAGGTATTAATTTGTCTTAACACTTGTTAATTTTTTTTATTTATCTCTTTTACCACTAACTCCACAGAGACATTACAATCAGTTACGGGAAGAGCTATCCAAGCTAAAATCACCACCTGAACTAGAGGTGGAGAGTGAGGAAACAGATTCTTCTCTCATCGACCCAAAAGCCAAACATTACGAGACTGCCACTCCTACTAGTGAGGCAGCTGGCGTTGACCTAGAGTCTCTCACCTCAACATCATCTCTTCCAACTTCGTTATCTGCCCCTACCTTAGCTAGTAGCATGACCCCAAATGCCTCCAAAGATGACGTTTTCCAAGTGGAAGCTGGTCCTCCATCTTATACCGAATCAGAAAACAATTCCAGTGTAGGTGAAGGAAATTTTAGTTCGAATAACAACAGTAACTTATCTGGCGGTCAAATGGGTTTGCTGTCATCCCTATTGATGCAAGAAGTGGACAGTTTGAATGACCTGCTGGACTTGGAGGGCTCTGACTGTCAGTTTTGACAACACGTTCTCCCTATAGCAATAGTCTCAAGTCGTTGTGATATTCAACATTGAAATTCCACTCCTAATTGTCCTACATAATATTGATAAGAATAAACAGTACAGTGAAACTTAATTTCTTCTAAATCTTGTCCATGATAATCTCTTTAAAGTTTTACAGTGTTCATTTTAATTTTGTTAAAGTTGATCTTACCTCTCCCTCTTCTCTTTCTCTCTCTCACCCCCTCACCCACTCCCCTTGTCTCACCTTGTTTCTTTGTTTCTCTCTTTTCCTCTTGCTGGCCACTTTTACTTATATTTAATTTGTTTCAATGCATTTTAAAAATTCAGTATTGGTGTATTGGTAATAATATTTCAGGACCTTTTGGATTACAACATATTAGCTAAGCGAATACATTTAGCATGCCAAGGTGATGAGTTAGGATGGGTTTTTAATCTTTATGCATTTTAATTGTACAAAACCAATCAGATTCAAGTATGTGTGTTTTTGGCAAAAGGCATGCCTACAACTATAATGATTGTGCTTGAATCCAAAGTACTGTATTTTAGCTAAAATCGAAGTTCACCTTTTACAATACACTTTATAGTAGCTGTTAAAGAAGGTTTCATTTAATGTTGGGTTTTCTTTTCTTTTTGTTTGATTTGTTTTGTTTCTTTTTATTTCTGTATGTTTATTTCTGGGTTTGCTTTTTAAAATTTTGTTTGTGAGACTTTAACTAACTTTTGTTTCTTTCTCCTTGTGTTATATTATTGTAACATTCAATAAGTTTAATAGTTGAAAACTATCTTCCCTTCATGGTATATGAAAGTTTATTCTTGGATCAAAATGCCTCATCAAAATTCATCAATCTTGCCACATGTTTGAAAACTTTCTGTGCATATATATATCAACAATATTTGCATAGATTGAACAATTGGTAATGCAAAGTGTGTGATAGATTCAGAATGTTTCCATTTACCTTAAAGCTGTCAATGTTTTAGTATTAATGCATAATTTTAATATAGTTGACAAATCAAATATTAGTAATATGATTCCATTGTCTTCATTCAGATACTGACGGGTTATCCAATTTATCTCTTATTTGTTTCCAGTATATGAAATCAAAGTCTGCCTGCAAATTAAATGAGAACATTTGACTTGTTTATTAACTTCTTTGGCTAATTAACTCTCATTTTGCTAACTCCGACTTCAGTCAGACCTTTAAACACGTTAAATTACAGAATACTGAAAAGTGGGGGTAGCAAATGAAGGGTAAATTAATGCCATTGCCATGCTTAGAGATTTGTCCATCACGTAGTCTACTGTATTCATCATGCAAAAACAATTCGTTGGTGTTGCAAGCATTATGCATAAGTCCAAAATCTGAGAATTGGACGTGCAATGCTTGCGACAGCGACAAATTTCTTCTTCTTATGCACAAACTTGTTCCATTTTCATCTTCTTTTCTTCATGTTAGTGTTACTATAAAGTACACATGCATATAATCAGAAAAAGGGAGTGTTGGTCATGTGCTTTATAAATAGTATTCACATTATGGTCTTATGGGGTCTTTTAATTTAGGAAATATTTTTATGGTGTTAATTTCCAGGAAGGCACTTTCGCTGAATTCTATTTATTCATAAATAAATTCTTCATCCTTCATAAAACAAATTTCAGTGGGTATTCTACTGTTCTTTGCTAGTTCACTCATTCATCCAAACTGCTGTTATACTATTCAACGGTCTTATTCTTATCATCCTAAGGGAAATTGGCGAAGCTTTATGATATTCAATGTGGTGATACATAATACAATGATTGATAGAGAATGAAGGGATGAACATAAATGCAAGAAGTGGACTTCTATGCTGACAGATTTGATATGTTCTTGATCATTGATGGATTCAACCTTACTCCTCAGGCATTGTTATCCGAATATGACAAAATAAATTCTTGAATGCAATGTACTGAAATGTTTCCTTAAAATTTAAATGACTTTTTTAGAAGGCAAGATACAAAATGTAGTTGTTTTCATGAAAATTGTCACTGGGTCGCAGAAATCTTATTATTATTATTTTTCTTTGCTGGCAATAATGTAACTACATGTATTAAAATTATTCAAGATGTGTTTTCGTCATTTCAACGTGAGATTATTGTGAGTGTGAGGTATTAAAATCATGTAACCTCCCAGATCTTATTACTTTTATCATGGATTTCTTCGATTGAATGCAATTTGCAAAATGAACAACACTGATGCATATTCTATTTCAGTAATAATATTATGGTGATGATTATTGATATATTATACACTCTAGGCGACTCTACCACCAGTGTCATTACATGTCTTAATAATAGTACAAAATGAGTACCAGGCTACCTGTCATTGTCTTAGCATTCCTAGACTGTAATTGTTTTTAATAAAGTGTTATACCTGTCTCTATGGTTGCTATCTCTATTTTAAGAAATTGATAATTACTTTTAAATGGTTTTAGTTTTAATTTCATGCATAACGTGGTACTTTACTACTATGTCTATTCGTCTATCTCCTTTTCCACTATTCTCCCGTCTATCTTTATGATTGCTGTTTTTATCTCCAAATGAAAAAGTGACTCCTTAAAATGGGGCCTTTACTTACTTGATGTTTGTTATATGACTGCATTCTTTGTACTACTGAAATGTGACTATGAAAATAATATGTATGAAACCTATTGCATCACTTGAGGAAAAGAATTTGTATTAGTATTATTATTATTATTCAAAGTTGAAAGGTCAACTCGGTCTTGGTGCTTTTATGCAAGGCAAAGCAAGCTAACAAGGATTGGGACGAGATATACAGCAGTGTTTGCATGTGTGACATGAAACAAATGGATGTGAGAGGGCTTGTCTCTGAAACCAACACAACCCCCATCATGGATAAGATAATGATATATTACCCATTGGCACTATTAATATACACGCATTAATGATATGCATTTACATATTACATTGTAGCCCTATTGGCTTATTTTTATGGGAACCCTAGTGAAATGAAGAAATTTAAACAAATCTCTCTCTTTTATTAAATTTAGAAGAAATGAGGATGTTCAGTTGGTTTTATCGTCATTAAATGCTGCTGATTTCTTGTGCAGAATTTCTCATCACCACGTGACATATAACAGCGTTTGGCCTCTGGAATAATTAAGGGAAAAATGGGAGTTTATAAATATCTCGTTATAGTCAAGGTTTTGTTATTCTCACTGAACTGTTTTTACTTGGTTACCCGCATGTGTGTGTTTATGTCAGGGACATGTGCATAGCACCCATTCTCTTTCATCAAGCAAATTGAATCTATGATGACCCTACTATCAATGTTACTAGTTCTTTTTAATGTGATCCATTGACAAAAACAAGTTTTACAATTTCCCTTTTGCTCAGTTTTTGCTAAAATTAACATTGGTTGGCTTGATTTTTATTTCTTTTCTTCATTTTAAATCTTGTCAGTATATACTTGATGATTTTACAAAATGACCTTTTGAAAACTGCCAATTGTGAAAATTGAATGACTGAAACTTGAATGACGTTGATGATAATGACAAAGTTATTTTGTCAGAAGGCGTACATTTTATATTAAAATTACCAGTGTGCAGATTATATAAAACAATGATTTATTTTATTGATGATGCAATCAGCAGGTACCTGCCTGGTGATATTTGAATAAAAAAATATTCATATTACACACACACACATTCACAAGTGTATGTTTCAACTTAAAACTGTACCGACCCAAATTTGGTAAGAACAACCAGTCACTTGACATAATGAATTTCCTGACAACTGTTTTGCAGTAGTGGTGTACCTATAACTTAAAGCATAATGAGAGGCCTACTTTTTAACTACAAGTAATACAAGCATCATATATTCAGCACTTACATTATTGCTTATAGTAACACACTAGAATGTTCAATGAGGATGGTGCAAGATGTATCTGGTTTCCTTTCTTGACACGCTTTTTATTATTACTTTTAAAATTATAGTGATTGTAAAGACTAATTCACAAGGGAAGAGGATAGATTGGTATATCTGATCACCGATGTAGTTAAAGGAATCAATGAGAAAGAGAAACTGAAACTAGAGACTGATAGTGATACTTTTGCTCATCATTCATTCTAAAAATAATAATAAAAACAATATTGACACAACCTTGACCTGTTGTAGACAATATGAAAATGTAAATAATAATGACCATTTTTATGTGTAATTTCTTTCTCTTTAAGCTAAGCCAACCAAACATGGGGACCCTGACAGACAAACTAGCTGTCTGGGTGTTTTTTTTCACATGGTCGTTCCAAAATAAAATGTATATATATATTATTTGATGATGATGATGATTTTGTTATTCTTATTATTATTATTGATAACATGATTATCATTATTTTTATTGAATGTTACTGGCTTGTACTACTTTCTCATTTTATTGAATTAAAATGTTATGTCAAGAGTGTATCTTACATTGTAATTTGTTGATTCTTTTCCTAAATTTAAATCAATGAACATCTATTTGTGACTACAGCAAGTTTCATTTTTCACATGAAAATTTATGGGATGGACAGTCATGACTCATTGGATATAATATGATTAGTCTACCTTCTGTGTGAAAAAAGGCATGTGGTCCATCTTCTGAGCCGCAGCAGTAGCGATAAGCGCCTGTAAGGTAAGAGTCCTCCAACCTGCCCTGTCCTGGGCGAGCCATTGTAGTTCGTTCCACCAGGCTCTTATTAATTTTATCTCCTCCTCCACCATTTGTCTCCATGTCCCAAGGGGATGGCCCGTTTCGCTTCCCCGAGGGCACCCAGGACAAGGCCTCGAGGGAGCCGTGTCTTCTTCATACAGCGGCGTGTTTCACCTCCAGCACAATGTTGAGAAAAGTTCTCAAAATCTCCTGATTTGTATTTCTCCGTTCCTATCTAATCTTTTTGTTTGTTCACGTTTCCATTGCATAAAGAAGGGTGAAGTGTACATTTGAATATTGAACATTTTACAGAAATGTTTGGAAGTCCACATCATTCAATACCAGGACAAAATTGAACATCTAATGAATAAGAAAAAAATTATGTCACAAATTCAAACAAGATTGGTGTTGAGTGGTTCACATGAATGTTTAATTTAATTTTTTTATAGCATTCAACATAGCCAAATAATATAAAAATAAGATTCATATTATTATCAACATTATGTTCATGTTGAATCCAAACTTCTAAACCAATCATTTACAACATAATAATAGTAATAGGTACATGGGTGCCATGTGCCGGAACCTCTGAGTGGCATATGCAAATCTCTTGAAGTTGAAGGCCTAATCCCGGCAGTTTGAACGATCGCGATATATACTATAAAAAATTATTATGTGCCTACGGCTGCAATCGATGAACTCCAATTGTCCATCAGGTCAAGTTTCGACAGTTTTATTTCGTGTTGTCACATGAAGCATTCAATCTAACTCTTGTGTGTGTGTTTGCCTCTGTAGGCCACATTTTGAATAAGATATCGTGCTTTCTTGGGACGTCACAATACCTGTACAGAGATGTAAATCCTTCAGATTTTCTCTGATTTCAGATTTTATAGATTTCTTGAATCTTGATGGTTGATTATAAA
>JASKDV010216578.1:0-10034 GCA_032466395.1 Aegires albopunctatus | reverse complement strand
TCTCTCTCTCTCTCTCTCTCTCTCTCTCTCTATCTATCTCACTCTCAAACTACGCTTAGTCAGGACAGGAACATACTACCGTTGACTATTTGCGATACATTCCTTTCTTAACCCACATACACACTCACACACAAACACATATATATGCACGTCTTCTTTCTCATTCACATACACACGCACCATCACACATAACAGGATAGGAACGCAGGAAATAAAATGGAGTCATGCAGATAATAAAACCGATCTATTCAGAGCAATGATAGGCCAAAAAATAAAAAAAAAGGTTGAAATTATAAACTCTTGTAGTTGATATTTCAAAATATGACCCTGCACACCTTTAGATTATATCAACATATTTTTTCACATTATTGCTATATTTTTAGGTTGCCGCGGTTGGATTTGTATAGCTATTACATGTTGGAATGTTACTCTTATCGTTATTGTTATATGATGTTATATGATACTATGATGCATTGTTATTGTCCGTATTCGACAAGCCAATCTTACTATCATAATCTGTCAGTCACCTAGTGGTTAACTCAGGTCAACCATGAACAATCTAGCAATTTCATTTACCGACTTGATGGGATTGTATCAAGCTAAACGCACGATTGTCTCGATAACTACGGGTCATTGGTGATATGTCTAGGTAAGACACTTTATCCCATGTACCTCACTCGACTCAGGTGTGAATGAGGACCTTTGTAGTTATTGGCCAGGGGAAGTGGAAAAGTCATTGTAAAACGTTTAGAGGCTAAGGTCCCTTGGGCGTATTGTGCATTTGTTTGTTTGTTATTTATTTAGGACATGAATTTTAAACTTAGTTCAATCAAGGACATTACTCTCTGATATAACTTTCTTAGCATGTCTATTGAACTATGTCTATTTAATTTTAAAATACAACGTATCACTAGCAAATTCGATTCAGCCTGAAATAATAAAACTAGATCCCTAACCGCAAATTTTGAGACATTATTTGTAGCATATTGTAACACGATATAACACTGTGGGTTTTTTTTATTGTCTAGGGCATCAACCTGAGTGGAGGACAGAAGCAGCGAATCAGCCTGGCCAGAGCCGTGTACAACAATGCCGAGATCTACATTCTGGATGACCCTCTTAGTGCCGTTGATAGTCACGTGGGTAAACACATCTTCAACAACGTCATTTCTAGACAAGGGATGCTTAAAAACAAGGTCAGTAAGGAAAAAAAAAAGTACATTTATGTTGTTAACAAAATCAATTGAGTTATAACCTGGAATAGTAAATTCAATTTGATTAAGTCTATGCAATTCTTCGTGCCGTGCATAGCCATATGGGGTAACACATCTTAGACGATGTCATTTCTAGACATGGAATGCTTAAAGAAGAGGTCAGTAAAGTTTGCATAGTAAGTGGTATTACCGTTGTGAAATATTAGCGTTGAATAGAAGCAGTGTCGGCACAACATGAGCTATCACGCTCGACTTGACAAAGACAATTGGTATATTATGGGGGTTGTATGCTTCATTTCGTTAACGTTTTCCAGCCAATCAGGGCCCATTAGACTTTGTTCCGTGCGAGAATCAGCTGAATCTAATTTGAAATTCCCTGAATTCTTATCATTTAAAACGCTTCTGGTAAACATGGATGTACTCCCATTCTAACTGAGATTATTAAGGTAACTCTTTGTCAGTACCAAAAATACCAAATTAGGGATATCTGAAGTTGAAACCCTTAAACTAATATCGACAATTCACTGGGATCTAGATTATGATTCCCGAGCGCCTCATCTTATATGGTGCTATTTCCGTGTTCCCATTGGCTATATTATTATAGAGCACAATATCATTGGCAAGCGCAATGATTACGTACAGTCTGTGTTCAATCACAATTGTAGCGCTTCACTGTATGATCCTTACTTTTTTTTTCATTCCTTATTAACTTTTACTTTACTTTCACTTTCCCCAGACCCGAATCCTAGTGACCCACGGCACCCACTGGCTTCCCATGGTGGATAGGGTCATTGTGATGGACGGTGGTCAGATTTCAGAGTCTGGAAGCTATGAAGAACTGATGGCCATCAACGGGAACTTTGCACACTTCATACGAACCTATCAACAGAATGGTTAGCAATGGTCTTTTAATTTTTGATTTCCTACCCGTTTGTCCATAAATGGACACAGACAAGCATAATTCATTATTTCAGATTATAAAATAGCAAAAATGGCAATCTTTGGAAAGAAAGGCTATTTAATAATATTATAGAGCCAGGTCTAATGCAGGTGATATATAGTGCTCACTTTGATTGACTTATTGTTGTATTATAGAATTACATAACATGTATCTATTTATTTTTAGATGTGTACGAAGAAGACGCCCCCCATCCCGCCCCCCCCCCCCACCTCATTCCCCTGCCTACACAATCTGTATGATAATATCGAATGGTGTTATATTTAACACAACTATCTCACTCTTTATCCGTCATTTTATGCAATATCTTCTTCTTCTATAAAACTGACAATAATCAATGGGATTAAATTGAGTATTATCAATACGAAGTGAAAAAGACTGATTTTCCTCTACTATTAGATCTATCCATTTTAATTGATTGTAGAAAATTCAATACAAATTACGCACACAATGCTGTCCGTTGTATTTGATATTCACATCCGGTTATTCACAACCGTCTTCTTTTTTTTTTTTTTTTTTTGGTGGTGATATCGTGGTCTAGTGGTAGACATTTGGGTTGGTGGTCGAAAGGTCCCAGGTTCGAATCCCATTTGGGTGCGATGTTGAATTCTTGGGAAAAATTCTTTACATGCATTTCCTCACCGTACCAAGGTGTAAAATCGTACCTGGGCATAGGTAGAGGAATATCTTGTCAGTGCTAGAGTGTAGCGCCTTTAATAGGATCGCACCTCTGTATGTCCCCCGGCAGGGTTGGGAAGGATTTTGAATTGTATTGGCCTGCCAGGGAAGCTCTGTACAGCGCATTGAGCACATTTAGTGGAAAAGCGCTAAATAAAACGCTCTTATTTCATTTTATATTTTAATTTATTTTATTTTTGTTTCCAGCTGCTGAATCTGAAGATGACTCACCATCTAAATCGGACTTGGAAGGTCTGACATCAGATGACAACATATCTGGAGATGAAACTGCTGTGCTACGAAGACGCCCATCTACGATGTACATACATACAATTTTCTTAAACTCCTTAGAGTCTCTGTGCCATATTGTAGCGAATAATGAATTGCATTTCGGTTTATATGGCAAAGAGGGGCTTCATGATTATGGTCGTTGAATTTAGAGGAAATAATATGAAATCAATCCTCGATGTGGAGAACTAGACCTTATTTCTAGATCTAAAGTTTTGATCATGGTCTAGATCTAGATATGTTGCACCTATGATTCTAGAGGTACCTGGCGATTTAGCATCGAGATAGTCTAATGTCTCGGTATCTGGAATTTGGATCTACACTTTGCCCAGGCGTAGTGCAACATGCTACTAGATCGGCTCTCAAATCTGAAAGGGCCTACAATGAATGATATAGTCTGAAAGGGTCTACAATGAATGATATAGTCTGAAAGGGCCTTCAATGAATGTTATAGTCTGAAAGGGCCTACAATGAATGATATAGTCTGAAAGGGCCTACAATGAATGATATAGTCTGAAAGGGCCTACAATGAATAATATAGTCTAAAAGGGCCTACAATGAATGACATAGTCTGAAAGGGCCTACAATGAATGATATAGTCTAAAAGGGCCAACAATGAATGATATAGTCTGCAAGGGCCTACAATGAATGATACAGTCTGAAAGGGCTTACAATGAATGATATCATTATAGAAGCACTTTTGTTTTATGTCGAAATGCCTTGTTTCACCATAATAATATAATTGGTATTAACAATACTATTGTCTATATTAAAAATCTAACCTTCCTTTTTGTTGATATCAAATTTTGTCAGACTGCCCAGTGTTCTTAAACATGAGTTTAATATGGTACCCGTAGATCCTTCTCCGATAGCACTTGGCAGTCGTTTTACCCCTACAACTTGTTGATAAGGAGCAATACTGGATTTTAAATTTAAACCAACACCGTCGCATGTTTAAACCTAAACTTTTGGCAAGACAACCTAGCGCCTTACTCATTACTCTATTAACTCTCCGTGGATAAGTATTTTCTCAGCGGCTTAATGGTTAATGCAGCGTTACCGTTCGGCTGGATGATCGTGCTAAACACAACATTTTCTCGATGCTCATCGGTCATTGGTGGCGTGTCCTTGGTTCCTTGATACCTTGCCCCACCTACCTCACTAGACTCATGTGTGAATGAGTACCAGACGGTTAAGTCTGAGTTGTCCGTTTCCAAACTTTGTATTTGGACCTAACTGGCTGTCAGTCTTGTCCAATGTGTTCCTGTCTGCCAGGGAAAGTGAATAGTTATCGTACAGCGTTTAGATGCCTTTTTCGATATGCACTACATGTAGCCCCATTACCTTTTTAACATTTTTTAAATAATATATTACATTTCTGTGGGTTTTTTTTTTTTTTCAAGACGACGAATGTCGAGTGCTTTTGGAGAATCTATGAAGGGAGGTCCATTCACCCAGTCTCAGGTAACGGTCTACGATGATAAGGCAGAGGACGATCTAGGACGTTTGGTTCAAGAAGAGACCATGCAGAAAGGAACGGTAATTCAATTTTATTCTTTTCAATTTCAAGGGAATCAATCTATATTATAACAAAATTTATCAAAGTACTGTGATGAAAAAGAAAATGTATCTTGAAATCTATGTATGATCAATATTTAACTTCAATCAAGATATAAATATAAATCTATGTTCAATTTTATTCTTTTCAATTTCAAGGGAATCAATCTATATTATAACAAAATGTATCAAAGTGCTGTGATGAAAAAGACAATGTATCTTGAAATCTATGTATAATCAATTTTTAACTTTAATCAAGATATAGATATAAATCTATGTTTTAACTTTATAGATGACCCCTGTTGCGTTGCTTGCAATGAAATAATTCAAACAAAAACACAATGTTAGAAAGAAGCTTATTTCACATGAGCAATTATAATAAACTTCTAATTTATAAACAATATTAAGAATCAGGCCCTTCCATTGCACTCCGGTTGGGCATGGTAACTAGGTCTAATGTTATTATTTGACCTAGTCGCTGTAAACCCGATAGCTCACTCACATGGAGCGTGTCATCGGGGAGTCTCCATATTAGCAAACGGCCGGTTCTCGGTCGGCTAGGAGAGGCTTGGCGTACCCTGCAGCTCTACCAAAGGGACGTCAAACCCCAACAATATTAAAGGTATATCTAGACATTCTTAATAACCAACTTTCTTTCTCTGTTACTTTTGTATCATCACACATTTGCATTTCCTTTTTTGTGTGTTCTTTTCAACATTTCCGCCTGTGTTTCAGGTCAAACTGTCCGTATTCGTCAGGTACATCAAAGCAGCAGGCTTCCTGCACATAATGGCATCGATCATCTTTTTCCTTGCCTTCAACGTGGTCAACGCCTTGTCCAACTTCTGGCTGACCAGTTGGTCTCAGGATACCATCCTGTCTAACGCCACTCTTCAGGGCACCAACGAGTTCAACAATAGGCAGCACTACTATCTGGGAATCTACGGCGCTTTTGGAGTAATCTTCAGTGAGTTAAGCTTGACATCAGCAGTTGATTGATGTGGGCTAGAATTGACACTTTAAGAAGACTATCGAAGCGTGTCGGAAATGGACCAATATCAAGATTTGATAATTATATTATGTCTAGACAAAAACACGAAAAAGTCAAGATCTGGTAATTATATGTCAAGACTAAAACACGAACAAATCGAGATCTGATAATTATATGTCAAGACAAAAACACGAAAAAGTCAAAGTCTGGTAATTATATGTCAAGACAAAAACCCAAAAAATCTCGAGGTCTGATAATTATATGTCAAGACAAAAACACGAAGAAATCAAGATATCACAATTATATGACAAGACAAAAACACGCAGAAATCAAGATCTCATAATTATATGTCAAGACAAAAACACGAACAAATCGAGATTTGATAATTTTATGTCAAGACAAAAACACGAAATAATCGAGATTTCATAATTATATGTCAATATTAAAACACAAACAAATCGAGATCTGATAATTATATGTCAAGACAAAAACACGAAAAGTCAAGGTCTGATAATTATATGTCAAGACAAAAACACGAAAAAGTCAAGATCTGATAATTATATGTGATGACAAAAACAAGAACAAATAGAGATTGGTAATTATATGTCAAGACAAAAACACAAAAAAATTGAGATATGATAATTATATATCAAGACAAAAACAATGAAGCGTCAAGATTTGGTAATTATATGTCAAGACAAAGACAGGAACAAATCAAGATCTGATTATTATATGTCAAGACAAAAACACAAGAAATCAAGATCTTTCAAAACAATAACACAAGAAATCAAGATCTTTCAAAACAAAAACATAAATAATCAGGTCTTTACGTAAACCTAAACCGATGTTTTTCTTCTTCCTCAAATAAACTGATAAGACTCAACTAGGTTGAGTATGTTACTGGCAATAAGCAACAACAAAACATGAAAAAAAATAAATAAATGAAATTAGAAAATGAATGAATAAATCAATAAAATTGACAAAAAATACATAATAATAATAATAATTAATCAATTGATTAAATAATAGTTTGTTTTAATCTATAATTGAAATATCAGATATTTATGTATCATTTTAGCACATCAATTATATGTAGATCTCAGTATTTCGTGTTATCACCTATGTTAAAAATTATCAACACTTTCGCCACTTTTAATATTCGGATTCAATGTATTCCACAATTTAGTAGTGCTAGGGAAGTACGTAGTTAATCCTGAATCTTTTCGATATTGTAAGATTTTATTTGGGCGCATATTTAGAGGGAAAATGATATTGTTACATATAGAAAAAACCCAAGCTCTCCAAACATTGCTTATCTTGGGTTTAATGGGTATAGTCACCAACATGTAGGATTCGAGCATAGGTAAGACCAATACTGGAAGAACCAGGATCAATCGTACAACTCCTGCAAGTTAATCAACACAGGACACTGCGGAGAGGTCTCTGGGAACAAATACTGGTGTCAAAGGCAATTTTAGAGCCTAATACCATTAATGGTTCTGTGAGCATTTGTGAGCATTTGTAATAATTCGCTCTCATAATAATACCCATCATTATGTATTTTTCTTTGGCAGTAATCTGTTTGACAGGGCAAAACAGCATTTTCTGGATACGAACGGTGGAAGCAGCCAAACGATTTCACATTGCCATGTTGGAGTCCATCCTGCGGTGCCCAATGTCCTTCTTCGACACAACGCCACTGGGACGAGTTCTTAACAGATTTTCCAGGGACATGGATGTGGTTGATAATAACCTTCCAATGATAGTACGAGACTTCGTTGATTGCCTGGCATCTGTCATCGTCACCGTGATCGTCATCAGTATTAACTCTCCTCTCTTCTTGATCATGGTTGTTCCGTGTCTTATTCTGTTTATAGTCATTCAGGTAAAAATGTAATTATATTATACATGTATTAATAAGCATCATCATCATCATGATGTGTCATGTCATGCTGAGTAGCATTGACGATAATGTCCCTCTACACTTTTCGGTCTCTCTCTCTCTCTCGCTCTCTCTCTCTCTCTCTCTCTCTCTCTCTCCCTCTCTCTCTCTCTCTCTCTCTCTCTCTCTCTCTCTCTAACTCTCCTGTCTTTTTTAGGACTCAATATTCAGCGAGCGTCTAGTATTCATCAAAATGGGCCTAGATTTTCTACTTTTGTTACAATTTCTTCTTTAAATGATAAATTTCAAGCATTTTCAACCCAAAAATTGTTTCCAGCTGTACACTCACTTGATACAATCTAATTATTATAGCCCCCGCGTGGTTCCCGGGATCCTCAATTGAGTAGAAAGAATAGGACCGCCGCCTTCTCTCCATGTGCGTGTCGTAAGAGGCGACTAAGGGAATGGGAGCTTCTTCTCTCATCTGTCTTCTATCTTCTGACTATAGGGCTCTTTTGTACCCTCAGAGGAGGGGGGAGGTTTTGCTGAAGGGGAAAGGTGGCATATATAGAGAGGCCATCCCCCATTTGTGTGATTGTTCGATTTAAACACATATAATAATAAAGATTGCTAAATCCCGTTTCGTTCATTAATCATTTTATTATACTCTTTCTCTCAGATGAAAACTGTGCTTGAAAATTGAAAATATGTCTGAATATTGTGACGATAAAAAATCAATTACACTCATAATTTAACAAACCAACGGGTCTAAATCTATTCAAATGCAGAGAAAAATTATCAATGAATTTGTAAACCGAAATCATTGCGACACGTAAACAATAACGGTTGTCAAAAGATGGCGACTGCATTGAACGAAATCCTCTCGATTCAAATATCCATTGAATGTTGATCCTGATAAAAGTGAGGCTAGATTCCTCTGATTTGACATTGTAAATAAACCGTTCGATGTAGAATCTAGATCTAGTTGAAGAAGTTCTTCTTATTGTGGTGGTGTCAGAATCAGAAGATCTAGAATCTAGATCTAGGCAGATATATATCTAGATAATAGTCTAGACAATAAATTTTTATTTTTAAAATAACCAAAGGTCGTTTCCATGTCTAAACTAAATGAACAAATTGCATGTATTGACTCAACGAAGATAAATGATTTCAAAATTGGACTTTCTGCCACTGGAACAACTGTGTCACTGGGATAGGCCTAGGCTACACAAGAGATAGATCTCGATCTAAGCCTATTAAAGTAGTTTTGTTTACAAAATAGCTGATCCTTAGTCTAGATCTAGACTGTAACCATAATTTAGAGATTGTATAAGCCTGCTGTCACTGGCTATTATGAAATTATTGATATGATAGATCTAGATCTAGTGTGGTTTTTTTAAATTTCTTTTCAACAATCAAATTGGTCATGATCTTCTTGTCTTCTTCTTCTTCTTCTTAAATCTATGTAATCATTCATAGTTGAAGCATTGACACGTGAATGAGAATTCATAATCCAAAATAATTTTAAAAATCCTTACATTATCGGTAAATTAAATATTACTATCCTAGCTCTACAGAAGAACATTCCATGTTTACAATGTGAACGTAAATAAAACTGGGGCAATCACTGAGCCTGTCATACCCAAAGCTCCAATGGATATTCAACAGTTTCAATATTCTCAACGATATGTTGTTGACCACTACGATAATAATATTATTATTTTAGCCAATCGAATACAAATCCGCTCGTTACCCAATTTTTTAAAATCTAATTTTTATTGTTTAGATTTGTAAATATTGAAAAAAGGTGCCATGCTGTAGACCAAATCAAACCTTTACACACACACACACACACACACACACACACACACACACACACACACGCATTTTATGGTAACCATTACATATGTGTATTATTATAACAGAATGAATCTCATTCTGCGCTTTGTCTGACAACTACATATTGTACTCTATTTAATTGACTCATATATTCAGTGGCGGCGCGTGGTCGGAAAAAAAATGAACACCTGTTCATCGTGAAGCATTATCTTTTTCAATCTGTTTCATGTGGCCCCATGTACTTTACATTGGCAACGGCTGTTGTTGTATTGAATTCACTCATTTCCATTAATTTGTTGATCTCAGAGTCTTCATAGACTGCCTTATTAACAGTCAAGGGTTCTTTTACTTCCGTACGTACAAACGGGATCTTCTACATAATAGTCCGTCTCCTATAGGACTTGGCACTTATTTTATCCTAACAACAAGGATAGGGAGCAGAAGGAGTCCCGAAAAATTGGACTGCATATTCAAGCTTCTACTTCTATGTTTGAATAGGGACCTTTGGCTTTGCAGGGGAGCACCTAACCCACTGACAACGATTGTATTTCTTAAAGGAGAGAGAGAGAGAGAGAGAGAGAGAGAGAGAGAGAGAGAGAGAGAGAGAGAGAGAGAGAGAGAGAGAGA
>JASKDV010216567.1:0-10034 GCA_032466395.1 Aegires albopunctatus | reverse complement strand
CAAATTATAAGGCGTGCGCTTGGTCAGATCGTACCGGAAACGCACTACGAATAGTGCCTGAGCTTCTCTTGGGTTAAAATGAATTGTTGCATGGGTTTCTAAATCTTTATCCTTGTTTGGAATAAAAAAAAGGTAAAATTAAATCGTTTTACCAAATGACAATAATTCAGATTTAATTCACAATACCAAGAGGAATTCACTCATATAACAAACATCATTGACCTACAAACAATATTGTACATAAAACAGGCAGTGATACCAAATCTTACCGGATTTTTCTGGATACTGCCAGAAATAAACTGTAGAAGAACCCACATCAAATGGTGCCTGCCTTTTTTCAGATCTTTGCCTTTCAGCTATTGAGAGAGATAAAAAAATCATTTAAGATGAAACTGTTTGATATTTGAAAATAGGACCAAGTCAAGTACGTTAATTTTGCCAGGGCCAGGATATGATGCATCTAAGAAGATTTACAGTAGGTCTCATTTGCTTATTTAATTTAAACAATATTCTAAAATTACAATTTTTTTTTGGTTATCATTTCCGCTATTTCCAGTGACTAAATTCACCATTTAACACAATACTGATACATGTACCTATCCATAAAGACCTTTTTACCTTGTCATACAAGGAAAGAACAATGTGAGAAAAGCTTGCAAACTGAAACAGTACAAAATAAATCAATTGAGATGAAAGGTGTTGCCACTGAAGCTGAGAGTCCCCTTGTCTATAGTTGTCGTGTTCAAACCGTTCCAAGGCCAACACTAACAGATCAACGAGTTGCTGCTCCAAAACCTCACAAAGTTGTTTGGCCTGAAAAAGTTAAGAAACATTTATTTTCAAATCTAGCATTTGACAGAGAATGAATCAAGTCTATTTATAAATATCTATGACTTGAAATAAAACAAGATATGAAAGCACCCCATTCAAAAATCTATACCTAATGCAGACAAAATTGCATCACCACTGAGGAAAGCTTTCTTCAAATTAATTCACAACCATTTACAGAAATGATAATGATCATTATAATCATAATGAAAAACAAATTTAAAAATCTATAATAATAGTAATAATAAAAATGATAAAAAATAAAAACAACAATAATAATAATATATAAAAATAATCATAATAATAATAATAATCATAATAATAATAATATTTATAGAGTGCCTTCCATTGAAACATGAAGGCGCTGTACAATAATTAACGTGACACATAATACATAACTATAGTAGATTAATGAACAGCATAAAACTGGTACAGTGAATCAGCAAGCAATTATGAGTCAGCTTAAGGCATCACAGGTTTGGCATGACATACAAAACCATACTACCAGTAACCACACTAGTCTTATCGTTATATGATTTGATTATTACCATTATTATTGTAATATTCATAATATAGAACAATTTGCTGGGACTTGAGCTAAATTTTCTTTGCCAAACAAAAATCCCCCAAAAAAACAATAACAAGTCTCATTGAGATACATTTTCTTTACCAAAGATTTAAACAAAAACCCCACAAAAACAATCACAATACTCATGGAAGTTTAAAGAGAAACCTTTTACCTGAATGCTCAAGTCAAGCATACTGCAGACAAGTTCCCTGGAATATGACTGCTCCAAGACATACCGTAACAAATTGCTTTGTGGCTCTTGAAGTTCCTAATTGAAAGAAATAATAATATTGTAACGTTTATTACCTGAAATCATATATATTTCATTCCTGTACATAATAATAATAATAATAATAATAATAATAATTGTGACGACTACAGACACAGCACAAATTCTTTGTATCATGATTTGAAATAAACAGTAGAGAGGTGATGATATGAGCGCTTTGGGTCTGTACGAATCTGAATGTATATGATTTGATATGTGATTGCAATCGAGAGTTGAATGTGCACACACAATGCTTGATGGAGAAGAGATATACAGTTCAAGGCAAACCAAATGATGGGAGACGTTAATCACAGTTCATACGTCTATTAAATTTTCTTTTCAATGTAGGGTAGACCCAGATAATAATAAATTCAAAATTCTTGATTGTAAGGATCAAATATATGTATAGTCAGATACTTGGATAATATACAGTTCTCACAATATGAAGGTGTTATTACAGTATAATCCTATTTCTTAAATCAGGTGATGCAGTTAGATGGTTGTAATTACAGTATCAAACGTGAATATCTTTCAGGTTTACCTTGTATTTTTTAAAATAATATGTCTCCGTCCACAGATATAGATTATAGAATAAATATTACAGATCGTCACTGGGGTAATAAAATAAAATCCTGAATTGGAGGCGGAATATCAACTAATGTAATGTCCACATAAGAAACTATACTCTGATTCAAGAGAAAAACTAAGTCTTTCTACAAAGCATATCGTGGATAAAAATTACGGTTTGTAGTTTACTCTCCAAGCCTTGTCCGAGTTAACACATAATTTCAGTTCACTTGGAATGAAACTCGTTCAAATAAAAAAATCACTGCACATATTTTTATGATACAACCGCTTACCAATGATCATATACAGATTCCTCGAGAATTACCGTTCATGCATACAAAACGTAATTACAAACTGAGATATAAACATTGAGGCCGAAAGCGAACAGAGCTAAACCAAAGAAACTAAACTAAGCTCATAATAATAATTTACAATGATAATGATGATGATAATTATAATAATGTTAACAAAAAAGTCAAAGGTACCAAACCTTCATAATCAAACACTCCAATTACCATTACTGCTATGATGATGTCTGCCATTTTCAAGTGAAAGGCCGTAACTGCAGTAGAAGATAGAGGGCATTTTCGTCCTTTCATTTGAAAACGGCAGATGTGACAATTGAAATATAAAAAAAAAGAATGAATACAAAAGTCATTAAAAAATTAAAACCTTGAATTTAACTTTTATCATATATGTAACATAATAATATACCAATACTTGATAAACATTCTTTTACCCTATTATAGGGAAGGGGCCCATTCAATGCAAATTTCAGAGTTGCTCTGTTCAGTCTCCATACATTACTTGCTGACATTGAATGACCAATGATAGGAAGGAGCTGATGACGTCCTAAAAGAAAATATAAATAAAAACAAAAATAAAAAAAAGAGTGTGGAATGATCTGCTTAGAGAAAGAAGAGAGACAAAAAGGTTAAACCTCTTAAAATCCAAATTAAAACCCAACCTTTTTAAAAGAGCATTGAATTAAATACTATCTCATCCTATTATTCTGATTCTGGTCTCTCTAATTCAACCCTCCTTCAAATTTGTCTAACAATTAAAAATCTTTCATTGTTGTTTTATCAAAGCGCATAGAGCATCAATTGATTTCATGGATATGTGCTTTATAAATGTTACTCATTAATGTTATTATTATAAAAAAGATAAACCATCACTTTAAATATACTAACAACTTATGAAAGTGTATATGAAACTGATACAACTGACTCAAAATTCTCAAACTGGGATGAGAAATATTAAAATAGCCTTAATTCTAACTAATAAGAATATTTACTGGATATTTTAATAATCTTCATCAATTTTAAAAACTTACGAGATATTGAGACCATCTGAGCACAATGACGGAAGCCATCAACAAAATCGAACAGAAGTTTCCCAAGTGGCTGCATAATAATTAAATTGAAAAATTCAACTTCAACAATAATTACATTCTTATCAAAGATCAATCAATCTTTAATTTACAGAAAAATGTAAAGAGAATGAAAATGACTCCAACAAAATATCCTCTGTACACTGGATATCATTTGAATTGGAATAAACATGCGATGAAATTCTAAAAAATTGTGCCAGGCTGAACGTTCTATTTAATCTTTATTAATATTTGGATACCTCCATTGGATGTGTCACTCCCCCTCCTAAACCATAACCCCTTTTATCCATTATTTGTTTGCCAAAAGTTCGGTTACAAAGTCTTCATGTAAAGAACGCTTTGAAACTTTACATTTTCAAGCCCAAAAAGCAGCAACAAATTTTTTCATTGATTTTTTCCAATACATTGTAAGTTACTTTACGACCAGTCTTCTGTTGAACTTGATATCACTTTTGGCAACTAGACTTTGCATTTTAGCACTTAATGCACCGGAAATCCTCATATTAATTTTCTATCATTGTGTTGTTTAACTATTGCAAGCAATGCTGCAATGGGTCAGGTAGATCTAGCTGTCTAGATCTAGATCTATTTCTCTTATTCTAGATCTAGATTTAAATCAAGCATTAAGCTTTAGCGGAGCGGACAGCAATATGTTATTCTTAGTATTCATCTGACGTATAGATGGTTTGCCTATCACTTAACATTGGTACATCCACGTACTCTTTTTCCCGAGCGTAGCCGGGTACCAAGCTAGTATAAGATAATTGTGTTTGAAGATATTTTATTATAAATTCTCACACTTTGCATATATCAAAGAATATCAACCTTAAGAAATGAAAACAAAACCTACCCAGTGTGGCCATTGTTTATTTTTATTCAGTTCAAACTTTGAAATCTCATAAATTGCCAAGTACGCTGGCATAAGGCAGGAGTTGCGATTGATAATATATTCCACAAGCTGTAAGACAATTAACGCTATATGTAAAATATTATAGAAATAGAAATGAATAGTCAAAATTTTACCTATAATAAAATCAAAAAGATTCAAAAATCTGATTAAACAACAAAATTTCAATAACTTTTCTCTTGGTGATAATGTTGCTACGTTCCTTAAAAAACAAACACAAACAAAACGAAATCCTTTAAAGAAAGCATCAATTTCAAGGACATAATTAATTACTATGGTTTGGATCATTTCAGAGAGTAAACTTTAAACCAAAATTATACTTACTGCAACAACAACTTTGATGCGTGGCAAGGTGGAAACATTATTGGTAAGAACCAAAAGTTGACATTTTTCCAAAACAACTTTTAACAAGTCTCTCACACCCTGGCACAGAAAATATATACAAAATTGCAAGATGCTAAAAAACCTTTATGAAAACTGAACAAACTCAGCAAAAATTGCTTTTTTATATTTGCGAATAGGACCAAGCGTTTTTATCAACAATTCTGGAAGAATGGGTGAATTTAAAACAAAATACTTGATAAAAATTCACAAAGCCATAACAAACATGCTGCTTGAATGTAATAAAGGAAAGCATATTAGAAATATTCTCACTCATCATATTGCCTTTCTTATATTTATATCTGAATTTGGTAGGATGTCATTAATAATGCTCAAATTGTTCAATACTGATAAAAGATAAACATACACATCTATTTAAGATACTCAGGTCTAAAGTTCCTTTTAATTATTCAGGGTCAAATGTAAAAGACATTTTAACAATGGGGGCGTCAGTGGCCTAGTGGTTAACACAGTTTGTACACGAGAAACTCAAAACGGCATCGGTCGGCTGAGTGACTTGGTGGGATGGTATCCCGATAGACGCAAATTTTCTCGATAACCACTAGTCATTGGTGCTGTGTCCTTTGGTAAGACACTTTGTCCTATCTACCTCACTCGACTCAGGTGTGAATGAGTACCTGGCTGTTAAGACAGCGTTGTCCATGTCCGAAACTTGTAATCGTGCCTAACAGGCTGCCAGTCTTGTCTTGTGTGTTCTGTGTTGCTGTCGGTCAGGGGAGTATAATTGTCATTGTAAAGCGCCTTGAGCACGGCTACGTGGATATGTGCGCTATATAAGAACGAATTTTACTTTACTTTTACCTTGTAATCAACACCACCAATGATTCTGCGAGTCAATTTGAAAGTTGCAGCCCAGTGAAGTTCTTCATCAAATGTTAATTTATCACAGGACAGGAGAGCATCACATACTGGCCTTGAAAAATCAGAAATGAAGTTGAATAAGAACATGATATATTCTCATTTTATTGTAGAATATATTCATAACACAGAATTTTCATTCACACCTTTTCCTTCTAACTGAAAAAAGATGTCATATATTATCCCGTTCCCATCTAACAATGAATTTAGAGGAGACTATTGATCTCACACGAAGTCCGCCACATGCTAATGCCAACTTGCATATTTGAAGAGAGTTTTGCCTTTATTTTGTTCTGAGAATGCAATCTTAATTTCCATTATTATTATTATCATTATTATTATTATTAGTAAGGAAAACATGTTAAAATGACAGAATGATGAATGAGACAAATAACAGGGTGAATGACAAGAGCGTCAGAGTGTTATGAAATGCATATTATAAGCAATGGTCCGTTTACATGATCCTCAAATAAATTTCATATTATATATAAATGATCTCAAGCTATATACAGTCTGCCCTCTCTAATCCGACTCCCTCTGTAATCCGAACCATTTTTATTTCTTAATGTTCCCTGATCCGGAAAATTCTGTAATCCGAACAAATTGCTGGGAACAAAGATGTTTGGATTAGAGAGGGCGGACTGTACTTCTTTAAACAATTTACAAAAAAAGAAATCTACTTTGCTTCAACTTTGGAAGATTCCACTAAGCCTTCAAGTCCTGCACTTATTGCTTCAACTCTCTTTTGATTCCATTGTTTGTGAAGGTGCAGTACAAATGCCCTCAAAGCGAGGTCTCTGGTTTCCTTCGGTTCCTTAACAAAGAAAACATTACAATATAGATTAAATTTGTGCTGACTCAACATCCTTGCAACAATTGGCAAGACAAGCTACATTCCGTTATAAAATTAATAACTCAATGATTCTTAAGCATACTTCATAGTAAATAAATGTACAGTAAAAATCAGTCTGACTACTAAACGTCTTACGGCTTTCCACAAGACATCTACAGAATGTACGAAACACTGATAAAATTTTCTTTATTCAAAGACAGAAACGTAATATAAAAGAAACTATTCGTTTTAATTTAAACTTTTGCCTAATTCAACATTTTCAATTATGTACAAAGTTTTTCAGTAGCAGCGATTTCAAAGGTTTATTTCTTTGTTTTCTTTGGCTTTAAACCCAAGTCAATCATGATCACCATCTCAGAGTTTTAATCTCACGCCATTGTATATCTGACAAGAATACATAAAAAACTGTGTAAGAGGTTGGGGGGGAAGCATTTCAATGTTGCCCTGAAATCTCACCAAATTTTTTCCAACAACTGTCATGCCATGCTGGGCAACAATATTAATGGAAACGACGATAAACAATGACTCTCCGCTGCAATGGCGATGGGATGGTTTGATTTTTTCAATAAATCTTTTAAATTGACAATAATAATCTCTTGCATTGTTCTAATAAAACTATCTTACACTTGTAAGAGTCGCCCAGAATTCCTTCACAAGTTCAATGCATCTTTCTTTGACAGTCTGTTTTGGCTGCTTTATCGATATTGTGAAAAATGCTGATCCAGTTAAACTGTTGTCCTGTAAATTGAAAAAATTAAAGAAAAAATCTCATTGGAGATACTGTGTTTAACTACTGGAAAGGTTATTTACGGGATTGCCTTCGTTTGCGGCGCTGTTCTTACAGCTGATGCTCGGTGACGGTAAATACCAAAAGACAAATTTTTCCTTCTGGAACAAATAAGGGTGGGGATAGATGTAAAGGGAACATCTACGTTCCAAACTCCCGTTTTGGAATGAAATGGCAAACCAGGTGGTGGAAATATAGATATATAGGGAAAAAAACTTATGGAAAAAAAAAATAGGCAGCCATACACCAGCATAGTCTTTTCAACATGTTGAATTTTCTGGTAATAATTTTGCAGTGGGTTGTATTGTACACAATAAAGTGTGGGGGTGAGCATAGACAAGCGCTTTAGGGAGCTGACTCTTGTGACTCTTATTGTGCGTGGAGACCTATTTACTTGAAACTTTTACTAAAGGTTGAAAAGCTGAGTAATTTATAATAATTGATAAAGTTATTCAAATTTGCTGCAAAGTATTGTATGAAATGTGTTCAAACCAAGAAGACAAGATAATTATCCTGAGATTTATTCTCTTTTGTTACAAAATCCACTCCACCCATCATTTTCCAACTTCTTATATTTATCATATAACTATTTTTTCTGGATATAAACTATGGCCTACAATTTAGGATTAACATTCTTTTCTCTTATTATAAGCAAAGTAATAGCATGAAAAAAAAATGAATGTAACAATAACATACAAACACTGAATCAATGAGATTTTCAACTCTTTGTTCAATTGATAATGCTGGTGCTTCATTGGTTTCCATTGTGTTGCTGTTATGATGAAAAAAGGCAAACTTGTTTCATCAATAGCTCTAGCACTGTATGAATGAAAAAATATAAAATTTTGATTATAAAAGAATAGATTATAACATAGAGTGGATATACCAAATTTATAACCCTTTGCGCACACTACCTCTCATTCATGAAATTTGAGCAAAGTTGTTTATAACTTCAACAATGGCAAGCATGTAACCGTTTATGTAATACTTTTTAAAGTTTATTTATAATTTTAACTGACTTGCCAATCAAATCCAATGTAAATATATATTATCTGATTTGGATTTTGAAGTAGTCTGATTTCACTTCGATAAGAGTCTAGATCTAGATTCTGGATCGATCAAATTTTTTGTGTCTTCATCTGTGTCTCCAATACGTCGGTACAGTAGTTACTTTCTATAGGCCTATTTTATTTGATTGGGTCTATTTATGGTGTATATATATTTGTTTTGGATCTTGATTCTTAGCTTCTCCTCTCTGCTTTTTGTTTTGATTTGTAACTGAATGAGAAGTTCGAAGTGATGACTGATGACAGACTAGATCTAGCATGCCATGAGAGATAGTTTTACGCCTAGGCTACTTTTTTACAAGCCGGTCAACTCAGCACCCGACCCTCACGTGACCATGATAATATATAAAGGTCCAATTGATCACACTTATGACATTTTTTTAGTATTTTGCTGCTTAGTGTGTCTTAATCAAATTATACATAACAATCACATTTATAAAATTAGCATAGATCTAGATCTAGATATAGATACAGATAATTACTTCATAACTGCCTGGCTAGTGGTGTGTGTGTGCGCGCGTGTGATGGTAACAAATGACAAAAATAGCTAGATCTAGATATCTAGATCTAGATGCTTAGATCTTATGAAGTAATGTATGTTAATTTATACAAAAATTTTATTGATGTATGATTTGATTAAGACACACTAAGCAGTAAATACTAAAAAAAAAATGTCATAGGAGGTGTGATCGGTTTGATGTTTGAACCTATTATTTATTATGGTTACATGGGGTCGGGTGCTGAGTTTACCGTCGTGTACTTTTTTCAACAAAAGAAGTCCTATTTACTCTGTCGCAATTGATACAGTATCATTGTGACCGAGTGACTCGGTCGCAATTGACACTTCCTATAGTTTAAGCCACAACTTCGAAGTTTCGTGCACATAGACGTACACTCTCTTACAACTAAGAAGAAAAAAGAAGACACACAAGAGACAGGGAGATCGTAGCCCTCTAGATCTAGAATCTAGATCTAGATCTAGATTTAGATCTAGATCTAGAATCTAAATCTAAATGTAGTGGTAAAATATTGAAATCAAGATCATAACTCACAATATTTATACTCTTTTGTATTCTATTTCATATTCGAAATATACAATATAGGGATAATATAATAAGGTAAACAAAATAGCTGGTGGCAATGAATGCATTGGAGTTTTCTACTAGATTTTCTAGATCTCTACCAAAAGTCAAAAACAAAGCCACCGCCTTTCTCCATTAAGTGCATAGTGTGGTAGATGCAGCAGTTAGAAAAACGAATAGCACCGACCATCATTGCATGAGAACAAGCTTTCGTGATATTGATAATCAAATTGCACATACATCTAGATCTTGATCTACAACATTATGATCTTACCGTGGCAGATTTATGCATGGTAAAATAGGGGATATATTGTCATATCAAATATTTCCTTTAAATAATCACACGCTCAAAACCCAGGAAGGCTTTTGAATCTAAACGCACATTACTCTCTCTCTCTCTCTCTCTCTCTCTCTCTCTCTCTCTCTCTCTCTCTCTCTCTCTCTCTCTCTCTCT
>JASKDV010216566.1:0-19090 GCA_032466395.1 Aegires albopunctatus | reverse complement strand
TCTCAGCACCCCAAAATCTATAAGAAAACATGTCTCCCGAAGCAAAGTGTGAGCGGGTCCTTTTCTATAATAATACCCTACATATATATTCAAACTTTTTGTTAGAAAATATATTTAGATTTAGATCAAGATATCATGCAAGCAAATCTATTAGCCATTGCTATTGGGTAAAGAACTCATTTTAAACCCTGTTTTGAAATTGGCAGTGCTTCAATATCTTGTGAAAAAACTGTAAGGTGTAGAAATAGATTTAGAACTTACATTTAATGAACACATAATCTGCAGGAAAGCACCCCAACAACTAGATCTAGATCTAAATGTCTTAAGAAGGATCAGAATACATCTCTCAAAACTAAAAAAAAATTAAAAAATTCATATCTTCATCCTATATCAAATTTCAATTTCTACCCCTTGTCCTGACACTTCTGTTGGAAGTCAAATAGCCTACATGAAAGATGGAAAAAAATTCAAGAGCTTGCTCCATGATTAATGTACAATGAACAGCTGAATGGTGAACAGCTGTTAGAGAAAGCTTTAAAAACTCATTCAGTGCTGAGCCCAATCTCAGTGAGCGCTTTATATACTGAGCAATGTTCATATGATGAGGAGAGGTTGGCTGTTTCCGGGAAAAATAATAACATAATATCAAAATTTCTAGTATCAATGACAAAAGGAAGAAAGAACAAGCCTTCCCATAATGTTTCTTGGTAAATTTACCTTTTTGGATTGGACGAAAATGTATATATATATTATTAGTTAGAGCAAAGCCAACGTATATGCGAGAATACTTGTCAGTAGTACATGGGTCGGTCTTATGGCCAACAAGAAAACTTGTCAATAGCACTGAATGAGTTAAGTTACAGCTATAGAGATAAAAAGAATGCATATATAGCAATTGAAACTCTTAAAATACGTTACAAATTGTCACCATCATGTCTTCATGACTTAGGCTTGTTTAAGAGAAAGATTACAATATCTGAAAAACCCACTTAGTAACCTAAACATTCCCAAAGTAAGAACTGTCTCTTGCAGAAAAGAACAAACAGCTTTAGGAATGCTGCTGCAGTTTTGTGGAACCAGTTGCCTGAACATAAGTTTGATAACAAATTGTAACCAATTTATAAACTTTTTGCTATGTGGGAGGGAAAAAGATGTCAATGATCCAGTCGTCTTAATCTGTAATGTAACTAAATTGAATCTTATGTCCTAAAATATTTCAAATGAAAATAGAATAACATTTGTTGATTTTAAGCTATTTTGATTTGAATGCCTTGTTGAATATGCCGCTTTTGAATTCTTCATACATTATGTCTCTTAAAAACCTTTACGGTTTACCCAAGCTTTTTCTTGGGATTTTTACGTCAATGTAATAATATTTATATCATAGATATTTTGAATATACCGACAATAAATAAAGATTTGAACTTGAACTATAATTCGCAGTGAATCAAAATCGGTTTTGTGTAACTTGGATGTAGCATGAGACAGTTGAACGAATAATTTTGTTTTATCTTAAAAGTTGTAAGATCTAGATACTAGATCTAAGACTTGTTGCTGTTTATCATTCTTCTTCTGGTTAGTTAAAAAATGTGAGAGGGAACCAATATTGGAAACATAAATCTAGACATCTCATGATTTCACTATTCCTTATTTATCTTGTTCAGTAGAAATTTTAGCCCATATACAATTTCTAATTTTAAGAAGATATCTTCAGATGAGGTTTTTCTTCATGTGTATGTATTGTAATATTGTAAGCTAATTGTCATTGTAATAAATTTATACTTTTTTATATCCAGGACTTTCCATGAAACTTGTGTGAATGTGTCAAAGACAATCATAGGTCAAATTCAAAGATGGAATGGAACTGCTTGTAATAATAGCGAAAAATGTCGATACAAGGTATTGTATGCTGATGATTTATATGCTAGACTTATTTTAATCGAAATTCTTGGAACTGTCACTACTTTCCTGCTCTGTATTCTTTGAAATAATTGATTTTGTATTTATAATTTGGTCATTGGGTTAGTGGGACCTCTATAATAAGGACAGGGAATGGAATTCGAAATTGTTCCAATTTGCCAAATGTCCCAATTTCAAGGACATAGAGATTTTGATCTTCTTTCAACAGTTTGGTGTATTCAGCCCTTATTTTTTTTTGGGGGGAAGCAGGCAGCTCTTGGTTGCGGGATAAATATGATACCTGATCAAGAGTACATGGTGGATCTTAGCTCACCTTGTGTGTTACCTTGACATATTTCATGTACAGGATCGTATATGATACATAGAAGCTCTCTGATTGGCAAGTGTTGTCTTTGCTCCTTCCTTCTGTCATCATCTTATTGTTGCACGACTAGATTGTTGATTAGATGAATGTGAAATACACCTGTGTTTGGGGAGTCTAGCTTATCAAGCTGTGGTTTTATACGAGCTGCACTCAAGAAATCATCTTGAATCTGTCATCCGCCGATGTAGATATGGTGATAAAGGATTTAATATGGTATTCACATTTGAGTGAGAAGTGAGGACTGAATGAGAAATTAAGAATAAATATATAATGTTGATGAATGTATTCTTAACCAAAATTGTTACTATTAGCTGGTAACTTTTCCCTTTTATAGAGATACATTATGTGGGAAAAATTCTGTTCTCTCAAGTTTGACGGATTTCGTGATTAACCGCTTCCCCTATAACACTGAATATTTATGTAATTGTTTTAAATTTTTGTTTTCCATCATTTTGTGGTTTAGCTTTTAAATAAATGGTAAGTTGTGACACGGTGGCCAAACAGACAAGCCATTGGACTCACATACGAAAGGTGGCGGGTTTGAATCTCATTAGAGACCCTGTATTTATCTCCTGGGCAAGGTTATTTACACAAATTGCCTTCATTACAGCGTTCTTCTTACGGCAGACGCTCGGTGACAGTACATACCAAATGATAATTTCCCTTCTGGGATAAATAAAGTGGAATCTTATTTATTTTATTTATTTGAAATTGACATCAACATTTTAGAAAAATTATCTGCTAGATAAAATTTGATATAAATGTTAATATTATACACATATATATTTAATATATATATTTTATTTTTTTTATTTTCAGTTCATCAGTTTTACAGATAACAAGCTTGAGGCCAAACATGAAACTCCTCAAAAGCATTATCTTGATGATCTTTCATTCACTTTCAGTTATCAGAGTCCTGTTTGCAGTGTCAAGGTCAGCTATGTTCATTTTCGTTTTTACCCAATTGTATGGTTGATTCTAGGATGTGTTATTATGTTTTTCTCCTTAACTATTGCCTGGTATTTTAACTTTTTAAGATGAATTTTTTTTCTACTTTTGTATGTCATTTTAATCTTAGTCGAGAAATATTGTTCTGTTACTGTCGTTGATGAATGGGGTGAATTTTGTTTAACAGCAGACTGAAGAAAGAAGTTATTAAGTTGTTAAAATATTGTGAGTATTATGTTCTGAATAAGTTTATATGTTTTTGAGATAGGCCTAATCTTTATGTGGCTTTGAGCAAAAATACTACCAATAATTGTGGTGCATATATCATATCATAAACAATACAATATATCAGGACAAGGGTGTAATAAGCTTAAAATCTTATGTCCTAGTTTAGAAAAGGTTACAAGAAAAACAAAAATGGGAATGAATGGTAGTATGCACAGTGGAGTCAAGAAGTTCATCATACAATAATCTAATATATAACTGAGATCTTTCGAAATTTAAATTTTAATCAAGATAATGTGTTAAGTATCTAACAAAAATAAAAGTAATTGAAGTCTTGCGAAGAAAGGACAACTGGGGATTCACTTTTTTAAACCATTCTATGCATTCTACTCTGCCCATGTTGACTGAAACTTTTTTCCATATTCAGGGATTTAGCACATCTGAGACTTGGTATGCATTCTTGGACTATGGCACCAATTACTGTAACCTTCACAATCTCATAACAGGTACCTGATTGATACTTTTTATGTTTACACAATTGATACAACTCAATGTAATATTTTTATCTCTTCTCTCTGTGTAATAGATTTGTTGTTGTTTCTAGTTTTAATTCCTTTACCTTTCTGATTCATAAGAATATCTTATAAAATACATCATTGAACAATGCTATCAATAGAAAATAGGAGATTACATAGAATTGATTGTGTTTGGCCATAGTACCTGTTTCTTTGGAGTCCAGATAACTCGCTTGTTCTACCTTTTGAAATTTAATCCTAATCTCATGTGTTGAATGTCTTGCTGTCAATATTTAATATATTATACCTCCTGAGATTGTATACGCCATACAAACTCAATTCAATATTGTGGAACCACTATTTCTAATTTTCTTTACCTTGTGTCTTCTTTTCTCACAGGGGCTACACTTGACAAATATCCCGGATACGCAGAAACAACAAGTGATTCTGTTTGCACTCAGTATACCAGTGCTAATTGTACCAAATATTAAACTTGAGGCACAACGAGAATTTTGAAAATAAAATTTTTTGGATTTTTTTTTTTGTGCCTTATCTTTTTTGGGTTCTTTTTCAATAAAGCATTATTACGTCTCTGTCGCAAGCATTGCACTTAAGTTCCATTCTCAGATTATGGACTTACGCATAATGCTTGTGACACCGGCGATTACCATTTTGAGCTAGACAAAATGGTTGATATATTTTGATACTAATTTCTCATGCCAAAACAATTTTTTTTCTCTCTTGAAAATATTTGTTGTGTTTTTTTTAGTCTGGCATTCCAACTCATTCAAAGTTCCTTACAAAATATTTTTCTTTTTCCATATAATCAGAGGGCGATGGCGTAGCAAAAGGTCTAGGTTTACCTTTGAGTTTTTTAAAATTATAAACAGAGTTTACCATGACATGTACGGCACTGTTATTATGTTTTTCGTAAAAGATGTTACACAGCTGGCAACTAGTACGTTCATATAATCAAAATTGGCATATTTTCCAGATCGTTTATCTCCACCATTACTATTATACCACTTCTGCTATGACGGTCTTCAGGATTCCATTTTACCAACACAAATTCACATTTCATTCACATCCCTCTATTTGGAAGCATATCTTTGTAACAAATAATATACCGGGTATTATGCACTATTAGTAATTAGTGGTTTAAGAAATATTTATCTTCAACCATTATCAGAAACCCACCATTATCCACTAAATTGATTTTGGCTTTTGGAATTGGAATATTTTTTCTCACAACTAGGGTGCCAGATAAATGTTCTTACTTTCTTATCAGAATTGTACTTGTACTCTACTTGTTTGAGTTGGACAAATATTCATGTACATAATATAATATTAATATATTATTATCTATTGGACCAACCATTCCATCTCAAATCTTTGTTACATTTTGATGATAAACTGTTCATTGCTACTACCATAAAAAGAAACTATAGCACCATCGTGTGCTGGCGACTGATCTCACATTAAAAATTAAGTAATGGTACGAAGAGAGATAAACTAGTATTATACATCCCAGTATTTGCTCTTTTAATGTATGCACACCTCGTACATATTGCCTTAAGATAAGATATTTATAAATTTCACTATGCAGCTTCTTCTTCTTCATATCATACTCAATCAATCTAAGTTGTATTGTCATAACGATTTATATTGAGTTAGTATTATATGATGACCTAAGAGTGACACATTGAAGCCCTTATTTTATAAATCTACCGTTTTCAAATGAAAGGCAGTAACAGTAAGCCAATCGCCATTGTAAATACTGCCTTTCATTTGAAAATGTCAGAAATATCAACTGAATGTACATGGACTCAATTTAAAAGTGCTTGTAAATGAGTACATGTAATTAATTTACAGAAGAAGAGGATTCACTTCTGTAGGTATTTGTTATGTTTGAACGTGTTTCCACATTTGTTATTAAAGAAAAATAAAAAGATAAAAAGAAAGTAAAAAGCCAGCCAGAAGTCTTTTTGTTTTTTTGTGTCCACTTGCTCTTTGTCAATACAAATCCCTGATGATAAAAGTTGTGTGGCTTTGTGTTCTAGTGGTAAACATTTGGGATGGTGATTAAGAGGTCCCAGGTTTGAATCCCAGTTAGACGCGAAGTAGAGTTCTTGGGAAAGAACTTGCATTTCCTCGCCTTTTACCCTGGTGCCAAATGGGTAGAGGAAGATACTGTCACTGTCAGTATGCTAGAGTGAAGTGCACCTCTGTATGCCCAACTGGGGATTGAGAAGGATTTTGGATTGCAATGGCCTGCCAGGGAAACTCTGTAACATTAAGTGGGAACCCGCTATATAAGAATGCCCTTTATTCTTTACTTGAAAATCATTTTCACCAGACAAATGAAGACTCAATCAAAACATCTAACTATTGTCTTATTTTTGGTGGCATGCTTTCCTTCAATGTGAACATATTCATTTTCATCCAGCCTTTAATGTTCAGTGCCTTTTTTAAGAAGCTCATAAAGTACAGTGAAACTCACATAATTTGCATTCCTTGAGATATTATGGTGATGACTTCGAAGTATCCGAGTTGGAATTACGATTTCAGTCAAAGGGAAATAACTGGTTATAAAATATTATGCCAAGTGTCACCAAGTCGCTAGTCTTAAATCAATATTGCTAGGCCTAGGGCACCTGACTAGCAGAATTTTGACCACTGAGTTGCTATGTTGGAAAGGCCAGGCAGCTCAGTTGGTAGAGCGTTAGACTGATAAACTGCAAGCCCCGGATTCAAATTCCCAGTCCTGGCAGATTTTTCTTGTGGTCTCCCTGTCGACCCAGCAGTAAATGGGTCGCTATATCTCTTGAGATCCAGCGGAAGCAATTTCAGCTTGGCAAACAATGGCAAACTACCACAAAAAGCCGTACGCCTTAAAAATTGGGACTCGACTCCTGATTTCCTATACGCTCAGTAATGAGTATGGTAATAACTTAACTTTTTTGGTTGTAACACTTGGCGATTTAATGATTTACTATACTTTATATATTAATAGCAAGTCAACCTTTTATTACAATGAAAAGGGCCCCAATTAGGGATGAAGTAAAGTTGATGGATGATTGAGATGCTCTGTAACAGTCATTAATATCGTGAAAATTCAAACGCGTATGACTTTGAATGATCCAAATTGGGTCAGAAAAGGTTTGAATTAACCAAGATTTTAACAAAGTCAAAGAATAAAAAAAAAACCTAGAGCTCGAGATAACTTCCAATTTTTCAGACAATTTAAATTATGCTGCCTTCACTGTTGTAGGTGTCCTTGTGTTTTTTGTTGTCGACACCTTGGTTTCCTGTTTCTTTTCAGCCATTGCTGAGCTATCATATTTTGAAAATGTCGTGTACTTATTAATTTATCAGACACCCTGTACCATAAGGGAGTCAAGAAAGACAATTAACAATCTAGATTACTACATGTAGATATAATAATCTGTGTCTGAATTATTCAATCATAACAAATCAGTTTAAAATGATTACAATCTTGATTTCTGGCACATGTTTTTCAATTTTCTGGTTTCATGAGTGAATAAAATAGAGGAGTACTTGTTTAACCTCTATTGATAATTATTTTATTTTAAAACAAAACATTTTATTTGTCTATAATTCGTATATATAAATTCTTATTAATCCATGTCTAAACTTGTTTTATCTGCGTGTCAACAAGGGCATATTGTTCTTGTAAATCATTTATATCTTCAACTGTCACATTGCTTCTATATCTTGAACTGTCACACTTGCTGATATGAATGCAATAATTATCATCATGGCGAGAACTGTCCCAATTAAATCCCTTTGCCCCAAATACAGTACATATGTCCTTGTATTGATTTATCTTTGGGTCAATGAGTACATTTTCTGAAAAACCAAACAAACATTATGTGTTGAGAGAATAATAATACATGTAATAATGATGATTAATTTACATAGCACCCAATCCCTCAACCAAGCAGATCTGAGGCTGAGTACTGAGTAGGTTAGGACCCAGCTACTGAAGAACAATCCAGTAAATGTAAATAGATAATGGAAAAAAAAAATAAATAGAAGGAGAATGTAAAATAAAATAAGTTCTATTCAATATTATTCCCAAGGGGACATTTAATTTATTCTTTGGGGTCTACTCTAAGGAAATACTGAAATATACCAGGAATCAGCAGGTGTAAAGCTGTGCAGGTGGTCAAATTCTCCTACCCAAGAAGAAAAATCCAAGATGCTCAAGCAGGGCACAAACCTGAGATTCCCAGAGTGCAATGTAATGCCTTATCCACTCGGTCATCTTGACCACACTTCAATGTTGGCAGAACGATAACGATTGCCATGATTTTAGGTTTTCCTTTTGAGCTGTAAAATGTCTCAAATAATTGAAACGAGACAACAGAAACATTAACAAACAGTAACAACAGGTCACGGAACAAGTCGTGTGTGATTTTATAGGTCACATAAAAACATTAACTTGTTTTGTTTTGAAAAAAGAAAGTGTAACAAAGAAGTCCTTTTTAGATTTAGATACCGTAGATATATTTTTAATCTATATACTTTATTCCACACGATTATCAAATCAAAATGAAAACATAATGCATAAATAACACTCTGACAAAGTTTAAAGAAAGCAAAAACATATTTTGTGATCCTTTTTTCCATTTGTATGTTGAGTGCTTTCAAACAATATTTCTAATTGACACACAATAATTATTTATAGTCTGGTTTCTCTAATCTGGACTTCTGAAATCCGAATGATTTTCTGGGAAGAGATTTTTTTCTTATTATTTCATAGTATTCCCTAATGTTGAAAATTCTGTAATCCTAACAAATTGCAGAGAATGGATGTGTTTGGATGAGAGAGACCAGAGTGTAATTGCATTTCATATCTTTACATCTCTGTCAATGGCAATACAGTCAAAGCCGATAACTGCAAAATTCAGAATTTTTTCTAGAGAAAAATTAAATTAAAATAAAAGAATGCTGACTTCTCAAAGGGAAAGGAAAAAAAAAAAATCTTTGTCCAGCACGAGGGCTGATATTTAAATAGGTTAGGTCGTTATGACATGAGGCTTGAACTACTCCACTACTAACATACTTATATTTATTAAAGTTATTTTCCATTACGAAGATATGACGAATATAAAGGAGATTGGACAGAGAGCCAGGTATATATTATACTGGATGGAATATAATGGAACTTATTAATTGGAATGGTATCCATGGGACGGGATTTGTTCCAATTACACTGTTTTGACTGTGTTTTTTTTATTTCTAAGACAATTAATGCTTATCCCAACTTGGTAACCTATTTATTACTTTTATATATACAAAAAAAACAAAAAAAAAAAACAAGTCTAAATTATAACATTGCACTTGTCAACAATCGTGATATGAGAAGGTGAAGAAACAGTGACAGACCCAAATTGTGATCAGCTAATTTCATCACAAAATACACTTGCTACTAGTTTTGAATTTGAAATTTGAACAAGCTATGAAATTCTTGAAGAAACAAATACACATCTTTAATTATTATGCAAATCATGAGATATTTGATGCAGATAATCCATTAGCAGTTCGGATCAGTTCTTTGAACTCATTGAGTCTCCAAAGGATTTTCACAGTTGGAACTAAGAATTTTTCACCTTTTCTTTTTGTCTGCCTTTCACCATTAACGACTCTTTCAAAACTTTATCAATTGTGTAGGCACACGGGAAAACTAGTCACATCTCGCAATCGCTAATTTCATGCTAGGCCCTTTTAAAGTCAAAATATGACAATTCAAGGGAAGTTTTCGTTTTAAAAGAATCTGATACATGTAGTTCAATTATCAATCTTAAACTTGTTAACAGCTTTATCACAATAACAACCTTTGAAAAGGTTTTAATGTGTGTTTCTGTGAGACAATCTATCTCCTTGTATTGTTGTTTTCCATCTTTACTTTAAACTCATTTTTTTCAAAATTTCAATTAGCTACCTAGGTGCACTTTAATTCCCATAATTTTTTAACCAGTCATGATATTCAGCTCAAATTAAATGCAAAATGTTCGGAACAGATTAGGGAATTAGATTCAATCATTACCTAAACTTTAAATTTGGGGTGGATGTAAAGGATTTTCATTTTGGGGTGGATGTGATTAATGTGAAAGGTTTCCCCCGCCCGCGCACCAACACAACTGTTTCATAAACAAATCCCCTTTGGAGCCAAATTCATTTCCTATAAGTACATGGATTTTTTGCACGACTTATTCATGCTCTGAAAGGGGCCATAACCTAGTTTGTGGAGAAGGGAGATAATTTCCTAACCCGGTAACATTAGCTTGGTGTCCAAACGCTGAAAAAATTGGCTTGGGGGAGTCGAAGAGTTCAAGAGATCCATACACATCTACATTTAACACTACTAAGCCTACAACTACAATAAGTGGCATAAACAACCAATCCTTTTTCTCATTCCTAGATTAACTTAGGATTAGATCAATGAAAATTGATTTTGTGGCCTTATTATCAACATCACATCAATAAAAAGTTTAAAAAAAAGAAAGACAACAACCACAAACATTCTTACTCACCACTTATAATTGCAGGCAACATATTTGATTTGAATTTGAAAATTGTTAACAATTTGTAATTCAAGTCATTTTGAAAAGTTCAGATACAACACCCTGTGACCATTTACTGTTAACCTTGTCAAGTCAAACTATGATACTAGTGACACTACTGTTTGGTCCAAATTTACAGCAGAAGCTTTCAATTAACTCATGGTCAGCCTTAATAGAAGAATATGCAATAAAAACTTTGCAGAGACAATTTAAAACTGATACTCTTTAAAAAACCTGATATTAATATCGGTAGAAGAATGATGGCAGGAATGGGTTAGTCTGTAGGATGACATGTAGAGAAAGAACATTGTGAATAGAAAAATTTCAACTCTCGAGCTTGTTTCCTTCGTGGTCAGTGTAAAGACTTACATTGCATGCACTTCGTAAAACTGAATGATATTCACCCTGCCTTCAAATTGAATGAAATTACGGCATAAATTTCATCAAAGCTTATGAATTCAATTGCATCTTTTCTGGAGTGACTAAATCTAAAAGCGAACCGACGAAATTACATTATTATATTTCTTCTCTTCCAAGAAACATACATTTTTTAAAGAAATGATTTCAAAACATATAAATTAAATCATGGTAGAAGTGTATGAAACAATTAATCCAAAAAAACAAAAAAATTATCTGATTTAATTAACACTTTCTCAAAATAGTAATAAAAATTTGAATATAATTCATAAGCACAATGTAAAATGCAGGTAAATATTTCATATCATGCGTTGAATGCTACATTTTTCATTTTATATCCAAACAGTTTCGAGAACTTCAATCTTCATTGCAAGTCTCAAATCAACAAACAAACTACGTTGTTTTCATTACGTGCAGAGATGCCACCCTTAATTGAGAAAAAAACAACAAAACATTCTAGAAAATTACTGTCAGGATCACCTATGAGATATCCATTAGTTGTAATAATGACATTTATTCATTTAATTTCTCTTAGTACAATATTGTCTTGTATAAGAAAAATATGACTTTATTATACTTTATACGCTAGTTTGCATCTTACTGAAATTGTTCTATGATAGTGTGCCCGGATACGCTCCGTAGAATTCATAAAACAATTAAGTGTAAAAAGAGAGGAACTCTTCAATACATCGATGAGGAAATAAGAGTTTGTTTCTCAAACATTGAAGAAATTGCAAGGTCTCATCAAGCTCGACATGTTTCTCATTAACACGGGAATTCATAAACTTCAAAGATTAAAGTTAAGCATGCTTTTATTAAATGCATTATTTTTCTATAAATCTATATTTCACTTAATTATAACATATTAGTCATATTTTGTGTACCGTGTGCCAGCAAGTATCATACAGTTTGAGAACCATTATTTTAAGGAGATGGACAGACAAAGGATACCCTTTCTTACAGCCAATTACTGGTAAAGATGAGATTCATATCGTCCTCTTTATTATGAATTTATAAATAGAAAGTTGGACAGTGGACATTTCAGGACTCCAAAAGTTAAGAGGGAAAGATATAAGATCTCTTTTATTCCTAGATTTATCGTTAAGTTAATCACAATTTTAAAAGACAAGCGACATTTATACTGTGATATTAATTACTTAGCTTTAGAAACATGATACATATTATATTTTTATAACCATGCTTTGGTCGAACTATAGATATATCTTTATTATTCTCTGTGTATGTATGATATATGTGTATTCATATAATAACTATAGAAATTTACATATACAAAATATAGCCCTTTCATGTTCTTTGAATGTCATATTTTTATTTTTTTTAAAACGAACCTGTACAAAACTGCTATATTTAAAGGGCAATGAAGATTATTATTATTATTATTAAAGCAGCAAATGTCCATACAATAAAGGATATAATGAACGGATACATTCAACAAAAAACAAAAATAAAAAAAAAAACCCACTTCTTTTCCCATATGTCCTGGAAAAGTGGCATCTCTTTATAAGTATGGTATGTTTATCATAGAAAATAACATCATAATGACAGGCCTGACTCCAATAATATGAATGAATGCAATTTAAAGGTACATTTTGTATCTAGGTACAAGGTAATTAGTATGAGATCCACAAATGCCTTTGGTTGGTGTGACAACATTTTCAATTTCACAAATATAATCAAATATCACTTGAGGTAATACTTTTACTTGGACTGATCAAGATGTGAAAATTATTATCACAAATTTCCACCTTTACATTACAAAAAAAACCAAAAAAAAAAACCCTGGAAAGATCAAAACAATTTTGGACAATATAAATAATTTTTTGTTTTTTTTAAACTTTTTTTTTGTAATGTGATACATAAAAATCTTTAAATATTAACAGTTCAACAAATGGTGACAACAACAACGATAATTGTGACAAACCGATAAAAAAAAATTATGTAAGATGTTGGTAAGAATTTGTGACATTGTTCAATGTATGAAAAAATAATAATATGACATTGGTTCAATGTACGATAGAAAATTTGTGACAATATCGAACGTATGAAGATGATAAGAATTTGTGACAATGTTGAACTTATGAAGATGATAAGAATTTGTGACAATATCGAATGTATGAAAATGATAAGAATTTGTGACAATATTGCTTTAGGACAAAGACTGATGTCGTTGGAGACATATGTATTTGGGAGAACCAGATTGGTAGGAATGTGACAGACGATGAAATGCTGCATAACAATAATTTTTATCTTATTTTTACATGTATCTTTATTCATTCTGGGGGAGGGGAGGGGATGGGATGGGATGGGGGTTGTTGTTGGTTAACCTTTTTTCTTCTTTTACTTCATAGGATTCTATGCCCTAGAACAGAGGCTTTTATTTAAAATATAATTTTAAGCATAGCTAGCTTGGCAACAAATAAAAAGTAAAGTTCAGGACCCAGAGATCATGACCTACCCAGAAAGGTCATGGGTTTAACTCATTCCATGCCAAACGATGATTCATCAGTACATGACATTTCCAATCAACAATATATCATCGACAACTGGGAGTATAGACCCCCCCTCCCCAGCATAGATAATACTAGTCATTTCATGTAAAGTGACTGGGACCAAAACCTTAAACACCCAATTTTTAAATTATGGATCTGTCAGACGAGATTGTGTGGGTCCAGGCTAAAACCCAGCTTATCTTCAAAATCTTTATAATGAAACTGATGGTTGGCAAAGACAGTGCAATTATTTCTGAACATTTTGAACTTAAAAAAAAATCCAATTATGATAATTAGAACCTGAGATATGTTTCTTTTACTTTTAGTACCGCTGGGTGGGATAGCAGGAATTTAGTAAAGAGAGTTGGTGTCACAAAAAAATTAAAAGAAAATAAATACTTCTAGTCAAATTTTAACATATATATATTAAATGGTTTCAAAACTAGTAGAACAAGTTTAAGAAATTTAATTTGGTTTGGTCCAATGTTGACTTTGAGAACCCATATTCGATAAATATGCCTGGCGGGCGACTTTAGCCGGGATTTTGCCTGGACCCACACATTTGTCGAAAATATTGTCAGACGTAGTTGATTCTTCTTACTTTAACATGCTCGGGTATCAGTCCGCACAATGTAGAAATTAGATGAAATTTTAATTTTCTGTCTAAAGCCTAAGATGTCTTGGTCTTAAAATAGGGGCAAGTGCCAACGAGTTGGGATTTCATTTACTCAGACTCAGAGACAGAAGGTGTGGAGACATTTTTTCAAAATGCTTGAATTTGGAGATGAGACAGCAGTTTTATTTCAATGGTACGGTAGAGCGAAAGTGAAAATTCAGAAACGACCATGAGACAGAGTTGTTGCAAAGACAAGAAGAGGGAGAAAATCGAGTCAACAGCAAGTGGAGGATTGTGGGTAGTTATAATATTAACAACATGTGGTAGCAGTGAATGAGAACAACATGTCAAGGTCATGGTTAATATAACAGAATCTTTAAAACACGCTTGTAACAACAATATATCTATATATCTATACATAATCATCATAATATGTACAATTTATGGTATATTCTACCATGACAGAACCAAGGGCAAGGCAGTAGTTACTATTTTCATTAATGTTGCAATAATCAACGACCGATGGATTGTATGCCCTTAACTCGGTCACGTTAGTGTTTCTAGTAATAGTTAATAGTAATAAATTTCATATTCAGAAGGGGAAAAAGGAATAATTTTGTAAGCGCTGATAAGTACAACGTAACATTATGAGATCTTACAACTCAGCAGTGTACCGAGTTAATGGTTTGGACTAAGCAATTTGAACGGTATCTTTTAAAAAAGGTAAAAATAACCTTGCCAAAACACTGACGACAAATTAAAAATATCTTTTCTCAACAACGTTTTAAATATCAGCGAAATGGATGAAACTCAGAAGGTTACATGAAGTTTCTTGTTTTCTTTCTAAATTTAAATCGTAATGATTACATACAGGAATTAGAAATAAGAATTTCACAACAAAGGCTGCTGTGGATGGAATGCTCTACGTTGTCATTCTTTAAAAAAAAAAAAAAGAAAAAAAAATATATATAAAATATTCCCCCAAAAAAACAATATATCAAAACAAAACCAATCAAAAAAACCCCAAAAGTTAATAGTTCAAAACTTAGTGATAATAAGTGTGTCAAATCAAACATGACAAAGATATTCCAATGAAAAATAAAAGAGAAGCTCATTATCACACAGGGATACGTATTGAAAAAAGATAAATATTATACAAGTTGACGATGCGAATCAAATTTCAAACCCTGGATGAGAAAATAGAAATGGTAAGATTCAATGTTGAAGGGAATAGGATAGGGTTAAATAAGAATGAAAGTTTATGTACTTCTCACTTGGCCAACACACTCCTTTACGCTATTTTGCTTTCTAACTTCAACATCTGGAGATAAAAGATAAGGTCAAAATCTCCGATCAAGTGCAAACTCATGGATTTTACACTCATATCTTCATGCGAGACACTCCCCAAAATTAACTTCTGACCTCTATTAGGCGTGTACAGCAGAGCAGCCAAATCATTCCTTTTCAGTTAATATTTATGGACAAGACCTTTCCCTGCCTATACAGTGTAGGGTACTGCTTTACACCTGTGAGTGGTGGAGATAACAAGGGTAATGGTCTTTCCTAAAACATTCTTTGAATTGGCAAGTCGACCACGCTAACCCTTTCGATGGTACATTTGGAGAATGAAGAGGGAAAATCAGAAAATGAAAGGCCAACAATTTGAGAATCGAAGAGTTGAAATAATAATAGTTTCTAAACATGACTTTTTATAACAGTGGGGTATTAGTAGTTTTTAATATTTCTATGATAATAACTATAGTGGTCAATAAGAGGATACATAAAAATGAATTTCATTAAAAAAAAAAACCCCAAATAAACAAACAAACCCCAAAAATAAAAACAAAACAAAGCAAAACCATGGCATAATTCACAATATTCAATTAAAAATAGAGATATGCGTCAATTTCATATCAACCAAATGCATTAGGCAAAATTCAAATAATGCTTAAACTGTACATACAAACTGTTTTAAAGTTTGATGGTTGGTGATGAAACACTTCACCTTGAGGTCTTGAAGATCTTAGCGTTAAAATTACTCAAGTCACAAAATGATTTTCACAGGAAATTCGCTAGCGAAATTAAAAGTTGTTAACAGCCTCGGGCTCTAAACACATAGGATTTGCAACTTCAGAGATTGGAATTTGATATAGACTATTCTTATATTAAGTGTCAAATTTAACACCTGGGTCAAAAAAAGAGACTGTAAGACCAACATTTATTATGTAATCATTTACTACGTCCTGAAATTCTTTCCAAATACGTAAAGGAGGCTTTGAACTGATAACATTTTCATTAAAATCATCTCAAGTATAACAGGCCAATTCAAAATTTCAAGATCAATAACAAACATTAGGGCACATGTTGGATTGAATGTAAGACAAAAAAGGCATTTCCTTTATACATGATGATTCAACAAATCGGATACTACAATTGGAATAAATTTAAGGTTAATTACATAATATAGTCGGTGTCGCAAGCATTATGCGTTAGTCCATAATCTGAGAATTGGACTTCGTGCAATGTTATGATTTTTGACAAAGTGGGAATGGCTCTCTGTAATCCATTAACTGTTTCCAAATCATGCAGAATGACGTCATGAATGCGTCAATAGGCTGTTTGATAATGATTGGCCTCATTGAAGTCTGATTATAATATATGTGTGGACTTGAGCAATTTTAGCACAGAGATTTTCAATCCCATCCATATATCATTTTACTATTATATATAATAATATTCAAGAATTTACACTTTAAAAAATTGGGAAAAGAAGAGTGGAATATTTAATAATTAAAAAGAAGAAGAAGAGAAAAAAAAAAAAAAAGAAGAATGAAGAAGGGCAAGGTTGTGAGACACATCTGAGACAAATTGGATCAAAAATATATTTTGCCTCTTAGCCAGTGGTTCTCAACTTACGACAGACTATGGACCATCAGTCCAATAAAAGTTGGACTTTTCCATATTTTTTACCGAGGAATATGCGAAGCACATACAAATAAGTATTTTGGTGTGAAATATATTTTTCCTCACACTTTGGTGTTACCAAATCGAGGTTATGATAAGAAAAAAAAAAGGACAAAAGTTAGTCGATACAAAATAACACCGGATGATATTGCTAAATTGCATCATGTATGGTACCTATTTCTACCATTATACTAGCTACCCCTTATGGACCATCCCAAACTTTCCAAGGCACATAATTCATCGGTTGAGAACCACTGGTCTAAATCATAAGAAATCCCATTAGTAAAGCAGATGACAAAAGTTGAAATGAAGGGGGTATGGGAGAACAGAGGCACCAATTGGAATAAGTAGAATGAAAAAAGACAAAGCGGTGAATATCTACATGGGGTATGCTGAGGACGTCGTATAGCTACAACCAAAACCATTAATCTATTATAGAAGAGCCCTTAAAATGCTTAAAATAGATTCCTAATCTTTCTATGAATAATGAATGCCATTACGATTGGAATGCTGTCCGCTAAATGGAAACAAAGATAAAAAATCAAAAAAAAAAAATCAATAATGCTGACCCGATAAACTAGTTTTCCCTGTGCCCTAGCCTATAATTGAGCTATTAACACAAAAAAAATACATTGGTGTAAGTATTATATAAGTTAATTACATCAAATTATTAATGTACATAATTTCGATGGGTATCAACCAGTTGAAAGCCACCCAAAACATGGATGCCTCTTAATCCAAATGAGGCTTAATTAATTGATACAACTTCTGTGGCATGGGGAAGATCCACAAAATGGCTTTTGACCAGCTCCCTTGCTGGGGGAGAAAGTATTTCCTTAAGACATCTTTGGAAACTACAGCCACCACTCATGGAAGAAAGAGAAATATTAATTCAATTTTTTTTAAAACAATTTTTAAAAAAAGGAGGGAATGAGGTGTATGATTGTTGTACACAAAAGCTTCAAAAGAGTTTTTTAAAAATATCAACCAAATAATATCACATTAAAACTGACTGATACTCAATGGCCTGGCTTTCAAATGCACTTAAGGCTGCAATTAACCGGTCATCGGATGAGACAATAATATCATTTAACAATGCAGCCCAATAAAATTACTTCCAAATTTGGAAAATTGTAAAATCTATTTTAACTTGTGCATCTTACTCATTAAATAAAATGCATTCTCAGGCTGGACTAATAAAGTAAAAATGGACAATAATATTGGCGCTGTCATTCTATAAATGTATCAGTAGAAAATAAGAAATTTTTTTAAGGGGAGACATAATTATATGTTTAGAGGGGTCATATGTTTAGATCTCGAAAGATAAAGAGCATTTCTGCTGGCAAATTTTTTTTGTTTAAAATGAGGCAAGCAACTTTCAATAAAGATTATTTGGCGCGACAAAACAAAAATCAGAAAATTGTAGTTATTCTTTTATGGAAAGACAGCGACAATTATATGTGATATTGCATCCCTGCCATCCACTCTCCAAAACAAATCAAAGTCGTGCCAAGGATAAAAAATAATAATATAAAAACACTTTAAGGGATATTATTATAGTCTTAAAAATGAAATGGACTTTACAGAAACTTATATAAGGCGTGCCCAGTATTGAATATTATCGTTATCATTAAGACATTAAAAAAACAATTTTTAGGGGATAAAAACAGGAAATAAACCATTAAAGATATGTTTTCATAAACAGTTTGCGTCTATGCCGATGCGACATGCAATGATAATTTCTTTATATCGTAGAGGATCAATAAAGTTCTAATGGCAAAGTAATGTCATTTACACGGATAAACAAATGAACGCAAAACCTAGTGAGGACCACTTTCAATCTTCTTGGAATTATTGTAGTGGGTGGTTCCGACTTTCACATTAAGTCAATGTAAATGACTGAAGTGACATTATGTGCCATGCACAAAAATGTAGAATTAGAACCTAAGCTTTAGATATGAGAGAGAGAGAGAGAGAGAGAGAGAGAGAGAGAGAGAGAGAGAGAGAGAGACACACAGAAA